>QXVZ01022907.1:0-20891 GCA_008931825.1 Phallusia fumigata | reverse complement strand
AAATAAAATTAAAAATTAAACAGTTTTGTGATTTTCAGCAGTATTGAGCAAAGGTGGCAGTAAGGTATGGTATGTATTGTGTTGTGCGTGCCTCAGTGCGATGGACAGACCGAACCTGTAGATGGTTGTGTCTGCGTACCGTCTCAAGTATCGCTAGTGACTGAGTTTCTGCCCTCTTGTGGTGGTGGATGTCAAACCGCTTCATCATTTGAAAGAGCCAGTTATTTGTCTAAACGTGAGAGGTTGCGTTTAAATTAAGAAGAGCCGCTTGAAACCAATCGCTAAGTCGTGGCGTCTCCGTTGTCTCAAAGAACGGTCATTTGGAAACTGTTTAGCGCAATGTTACACTTAAACGCGGTAAGTTTTAGTTTGCGACCATTTCGTCGCGAAAAATACTAAGTTGGTAAAGGTAACTTGACGTTGCAAGTTGATGTTACTGCTTGAAGGGAGAGGAACTACTTGACGAGTTATATTGGGGTTTTAAATTTCCCAACTACCGTAAAACCAGGACCAGCAGTCTCAACGGGCGGTACAAATTGTACATTTACAATTCAAGCCAATTTAGGGTCATTTAATCAGACTATTTCCCTACCGACAAAAACATTAATACACGCAGATGAAGATAGGCAAGGTGAATCATAACATTGTTCGTAGAAAGTACAATATCNTTGATGTTACTGCTTGAAGGGAGAGGAACTACTTGACGAGTTATATTGGGGTTTTAAATTTCCCAACTACCGTAAAACCAGGACCAGCAGTCTCAACGGGCGGTACAAATTGTACATTTACAATTCAAGCCAATTTAGGGTCATTTAATCAGACTATTTCCCTACCGACAAAAACATTAATACACGCAGATGAAGATAGGCAAGGTGAATCATAACATTGTTCGTAGAAAGTACAATATCTCCTAAAAACAGACAATTTGTTAAGGGGCAGCTGCTCACTAAATGGTTTGGCTGGCGGGCAGTAAGTGTCGACCCCTGATCTGTAGTGTGACAAGTTTAAATTGACCCGCGTAGTTTCATTGTTAGTAGCACCAATGCTGACAAAAAAAATGTCGGTAAGAAGAAAGAATCCCTGTTTCCTGAAGGTTTAAACTGAAATAACCTTGTGGATGTGAAAACGAACTTAGGAAATATAACAAATAATCCAACTAACCACTCGCAATGTTTAACATCGTTTTTGTTTTTATAAACTCCGCAAACCGAGCAGCAAAAAACAAACGGCAAATAAAAAACAACAATAACAATTGTGACATCACAATTCCGTCACTCCTTCCCAGGATTGCTGCCATGGTGATGCCCATTAGCGACAACTAGCGACACATTTTCCGTAGAGTTTTTTGTTTCGTCTCCTACTTTCCTCGTCCGGCCGTTTTGGGAGTCGCCGTTGATGAGGAATCCGGATTTTGTGGATTCAGAAATGATCGCTCCGTTCAGAGATTGTTTCATCTTCTTTGTCCCGCGCAGTGATGGATAATTCCCTCTCGCTCCAAGCTCCAAATTGCTCCTGTTCGTTCTTTTTATCTTCGCGCTCTCCACTAGATCACCGCTGCCGAGGACATCTCCATTGTTGGGGGGTTCCGGTGAGGTTGCAGGAACTGGGGGAGCGGAACCATTTGACTGCACAAGCACCCCACCTGGTGTTCGCCCAGGTCGTGTGGCATTTGGATGTGGTGTCATTTGGCGCTCTGCTTTTCTGCCAAAAAATGTTTGTTGGGATTTAAAACTTACAGCAAATATGTTCTGTGAAAGAAAGATAAGCAGTTTAAAGTGTCAATTAGCATAAAAATTTTACTACCCAACTGCAATATTGGGGCAAAATTCTTACATGAGCTGGGAAAACACCAGTTTACCTCATGGTCTCTCCGACTCTCTTGGTTTAGCTAGTTTAGTTATCCTAGCCCTACAAACGTAGCTACTATCTTCAGCCGCCTGTGATTGTTTTAGTGCTATTATTGTGTCGCTACAATTTTTTTCACCAAGCGAAATAAACTCAATTCGACTCAACTTGTTGAAACGCGTCTTGCAAGTAAGACAATGTCACTCACCTCCTGATGCCCAAATCACTGACGCTCTTCTGTCCCATCATCATCCCGTTGCTTCCCACATCCGCATCCATTAGAGTGGAGTTGCTGGGAGGAGCAGGAGTGGTGTGAGGAGCTTTCCTCCTCACAGTCTTCACTGGAGCAAGAGCAGAGTTTGGAAGACTGCGAGATTTGGCAAGGATGGCCTCGAATCTCTTCCTTCCTCCAGGAAGTCCTCCCATCATATAGTGTGGAGGAGGTGTTGGGATTGCTGAGCGGTGATGCAGAGGTGGAAGATCTAAAGGAGAAAAGTTATACTTCCTGTTATTGCATATTGTTACATGTCAAAGTTATAACGTTCCTTGTCTATGCACCAGTGGTCCCTAAAATGCACCATTTTCTCACACCATGCTTACCAAACACATAATCATACTCGACATTAGGGATTCTTAACCACTTTGAAAAAATCCAGATTTTTATTTTTTACTTATCGATCAATATTATATTCTGTCATTTTGAAAACCAGGTGTTTATTTCGTGGTTTAGTTGAAGACAGCACGCATTGCAGGTCAGCTTCACAGTGAAGTTTGTTCCAAACAGTTTTTTTGCACTTTTATGCCTGCCCCCTCTTCGAACCCTTCCTGCCCTCCAGTTTAAGAGCACTGGTGTTGCAATCTAGTTGCAGAAACACACAGACAAACCTGAATCATCACCGAATCCGTTTCTTTCCAGTCGACTTTTTCTTCTCGCTTCTCTTGATGCTTTCCAGCTGATCAGAAATTGTCTTTCAAGCCGACTTATCTCACGGCCGTCAAGCAATTCTGTTAAGAATGGGAAAAGCTTTACAATAAAGGTTAACAAAGCACAATGGCAGAATGCTCAGAACCTATTGGTGTAACATTAAAAGAATTATACACAGTGTGCTGGTAAAAAATAGGTAACTTTTAAGGTACTGGTTGGAAATCTACTTAATTACCCAAGTCAAGCTGTTTACATGAACAACAAAAACAGATTATGGGTGGCTTGTGTTGTTCACTTCAGCAACAATGCTCCAAAACAGCAAAACCAGATGGGCTGAACCAAAACCAATAATTTCCCCAAATCGCCCCAAAAATAAAAACTATCTAACAGAACTGCAATGAGGCAGGTTGCTCACTGCTAGCATAACACATTCAGGCATTGTTCCATCCACCCAGGATAAAATAAATGAACCTTCAAACAAAGTTAATCTTTGCTTTTTATGAGTTGCAATTACAAGTTAAGTCATGTGTAATTCTAAAACATTGGGACAAAATAATTTCTTCCTACCCAGTGACTGTGTCATGACAATAACTTTGTCTCGATATTTTGCTTTGTGACAAACTGGGTTTCCATTCAAGTCCAGTTTTGACAAATGCTTGCAACCAGCGAGGAACACCCGCATAGCCTCAAAATCAGCAATTTCATTGTCACAAGCCTGCAAAAAATTATACATGTATATGTATGTCATAATACAAGAAACTGGATATAGATCCTTATTTAAAAGCCTTGCACTCATAAGAATGTTATTTTAAGCTTTAGCCAAAATTAAAAAGAATCTAATTAAGGTGACTGACAAGTTATCAAACAAGCTAAATTCTTTTAAGCCCTTTTAGGGCACAAGGAATTAAAACAATGCAAGAAACAAAAATACTTTCTATTTTAGGCATGTAAACAATTTACCTGAAGTAAAACCAGTTGTGAAAGTGGAATGAGATCTGTAAGAGTGTCGATGTGATTCCCCGATATATTAAGTACTGACAGACATTGCTGTAAGACACAAAGCAGTCAATTTTTAAATGAGAAACAAAATGACACAGACAACAAGTTTAATCCTTGGATGTTTGTGGAAAACGTATTCTTGCACTCCCCAACAAAAGGTGTAAAAATGGGAAAGAATGTTACAATATAGCTTGTGTTTCCCTGAGCAAGAAACTTAAGCGGCATTGCTCCAACCCAGAGGAACCCGATGGGTTGACCCAAATGGAAGTCACNCTTGCACTCCCCAACAAAAGGTGTAAAAATGGGAAAGAATGTTACAATATAGCTTGTGTTTCCCTGAGCAAGAAACTTAAGCGGCATTGCTCCAACCCAGAGGAACCCGATGGGTTGACCCAAATGGAAGTCACCAACTTTTAAAAATCGAAAAAATCAAATAAAAAATGATCCAACGGAACCACAATAAAGCAGATAGCTTGACAGCAGACTCATTAAGAGCATAACGCATCCAGGCATTGCTCTGCCTCCCGAGGATAAAAATGAAACAATCAAACAAACAATATTGAGGGACATACAATATACAGTTAAAACATACGCAGAAAATTTTAATCAAAAAATTCCTTAATCAACCACTGTACTTGTTTCCACTTGCATGAGAGATTTATGAAACAACAAAAAACGTTAGTGTAATTTCTTACCCCTAATGCGACCAGAGTTCTGGGGTCAAACAATAACTTTTCACCCGGGGGCAACTTTTGATATTCGACATGAAGTTCTCGTAAATTAATCGCCCCTTGCAAACCCTCAATCACTGAAAGATTGTTGTATCCAAGATACCTGCAACACAAGGAGGTGTTATTTGATTTTTTAATTTTTGTGGAAAAAAGAAAACATTGGTTGAACAATAATATGTGTGTAGTTTTATTGTAGTTCCATGAGACATCTCTTATTTAACATAACAAATTTTCCAAAATAGTCAACCAGGACCTGTTTGGCAGTTATGCCGACTATTTGCTGGACAAAATAATTTCTAAAACAACAACAACAACAAATTACACAAACAACTAATTATGTCAGAGACCTTTAATTATAAATCTACCCTTAATGAAAACTATCACATTGTGAGTCATAATCTTACAGTTTAGTAAGTCGCTGTAGATATCGTAAGCCCTCGATTTTACAAATATTATTGTTCTGCAGGTAGAGATGTGTCAAGTTTGGGGCTGTCCCAAGATTTATCGTCTTGTTTAGCTTGTTGTCATAAAGATAAAGAACTGTTAGATTCCGACACAGAGCCAAATTGTCCTGAAATACAACAAATAGATTATTTACAAGTTGTTCTTGAGAGAAATGCTAAATCTTAATTTTTGTACAGTATTTATCCAATGTAACAAACTTTTTTCTAAAGCTGTAAAGCTTGTGCTGGTTTAATTTCACCACATTGGCAATCTCACACCAATCTTTTGTAGAAAGTTAACACCGCTTACAGTTCAGCATAATAAAGCTTATATAATTAAAGATAGGCATTTTATACACAACATAATTTTCAGCTATGAAGGCATTCAAAACAATGTTTGGTAATTAATTCAAACTATAGTTATTTTTTTCGTTTACAAAGGATGCCAACACTTGTCAGGAAACAACAAATTATTGCTTACAATGTCTTCAATATTTCTTTCGGCCATGTACAGGTGTGTTAGTCTCTTGAGATATTGATTAGTAGGTTCATCACGCTTTCGTTTCGTGTGGCCATTGTATCGCGCAATATAGTCCGCTGTCAACTTAACCATGGTTGTTGTGTTCTTGTATTTTGTATAACCACATCAGATTTCCTTTCACAGCTACCTTAATGTTTAATAAACAGCGTAAATCAATAATTCGTCAAGTTGCTTAAAAATTGAAACTGTTCCCATGTTCGCCCAGAAACTTGTAAAATGACGTTGACATTAGTAGCTTAGCAACAAAAACAACCGCTGTTGGCAGCAAAGTGCTAACATTTTTTCTTAATAGGTTTTTAAATTTTGCGAAGGTCTATGTTGAACGTAAAAATTAAAAAAATATTTTGGTAGTGCTAAAAAAGCTCAAAATACAAATTGCTATAAAAAAGTTTTTTTTGCATCTTTGACCAAAAGTTAATTTGTAANTTGTGTTCTTGTATTTTGTATAACCACATCAGATTTCCTTTCACAGCTACCTTAATGTTTAATAAACAGCGTAAATCAATAATTCGTCAAGTTGCTTAAAAATTGAAACTGTTCCCATGTTCGCCCAGAAACTTGTAAAATGACGTTGACATTAGTAGCTTAGCAACAAAAACAACCGCTGTTGGCAGCAAAGTGCTAACATTTTTTCTTAATAGGTTTTTAAATTTTGCGAAGGTCTATGTTGAACGTAAAAATTAAAAAAATATTTTGGTAGTGCTAAAAAAGCTCAAAATACAAATTGCTATAAAAAAGTTTTTTTTGCATGTTTGACCAAAAGTTAATTTGTAAATGCGACCTTCGTTGGGTTTGTAAAGGCAGCAAATTTTTTTACAACCAATAAATAATAAAAAAATTGTTTCATTCAATGAGCACAGAAACATAAAATATACAACATAAATCAAATCAGCTGTTTTTTATTTTTGTGACGTCATATCTAAACAAAAAATTTGGAAACGACTTCGAAACTGGTGACTCGCGTAACTTCGTCATGTTCCCGTTCAAGGAACTTAGGATTCATTTCCTGGTGCTGTAATTCTTCTCCAAGTTTTTGTAACATTTAGTCAATTCTATGGGTGAGTTAAAATGCTGTTTTCGAATTCTTTTTGTTGTGGAGCTATACGTTAAATGTCAACGTGCGATTAAACTTTTGATGATTTACAATTATAACACGTATGGGGTTTGAATCCCCGCAAAACGAAAACAAACAAACACAAATTGCAATGAAATGCAATTACTATGTACAAGCTTTCTGGAATTTATGTATTTAATTTATCTGCTTTTCAAATGTATTGTTTTTCTAACACTGATAGGATTGCATGATTAAAGTTTTCTTTCAAGAATGCTCTTAAGAATCTTGTAAACCATAGGCAAGCAAGGGGTGCAATGTTTAAATTTTAGGTAATTTTACTTCAAAACAACATCCGTAGCATAATTGTGATACTTTTGTTTCAGGTGTTTTGGTTGCGTTTGGAGTTGTTGCTGCATTTTGCATTTTTCGATGGGTCATAAAATGGCGTCAAAATGCCAATGCTGTATCTGGGGAAGGGAACTTATTGAAGTATGTATCAGGGACAAGAAAATTTCCAGACCCTATGTATTTTGTTGGCCCTGTTTAGTCATCTAATTTACTTCTAAAACAAATATATTTTTCAGGTATATGCGCGGCCAGTATCTTGACAAAGCAAAATGTCAAATAAAGTGGAGTCATGTTAATACAGTCGGCGAGACCTACTCATTTCATATTTCGGTATGGTCTTTATTATCATTTGGAGCATAGGAATGTTTTTTCTGTCTAAATATTTTCAGTAATTAATTACAAAATTATTGCTGAAACATTTAATAATTACAGAATATTTAATTACATTCAAACTAACTCATAACAAATTTAAATTTAGCAGTATTTTCACTTATTTAAAACTACTGCAAACCTAATAATTGAAAATTGACAAGCATAGATTGTTGTCCATGACCATATAAGTGCTAAAGTGATCTTGGAGTTTATTGTAAAAACAGTTTTTAGCCTGATAAGGTTGATTACAGACATGTTTCAAAGGTCATTATAATTTGTGTGTTTAGTTTTTCTTTAACAATGGTGAGCCTTATCCAATATCAGAAGATGAAGTTGCCATTGAAATCATGTTTGGTGACGACAAAATCAACCATATTATCGATATCCCATCAAAGCAAGGTTAGAAACAGAAGTTTGCAATATGGCTAAACAAGGTCCCATAATGTTTTGGAACGGCATTTCACTCCTATTTTTACAACAATACAGATAACAATATGTTGTTGCTGTTTTTTAAAACAATATAATTTGCCGCTCTTTTTTTTTAAAAAACAAAAATGGATTTTGTCCACTAGTTGTTTCTGTTTATTTGCTAAATGTTAATTTATAATTTCTATTGGCAGATGGCGAGGTCTGCAATGTGATGCATGCTTCATTTGCTGTGCGTAAAAGTGGACAATATAAAGTTTCGATTCGCTACATGGGACTTCATGTACTCTGGAGTCCATATTCGAGGGACTTTGATCCAGGTACGAATATTTTTATGTGAACCTGACAGAAATTGCCACAATCTTCTTACATTACAAACAGTGTTCTAAATCAGTTTCAATACTAAGTCTTAAGTGAAGTTTAAGTGTTTTTAGTAACAGAACTTCCAAGTCATACAACTTTTATTTTATGACAAAAACCTGTCTATGTCTATCTACCAGCAATCCATGTGACAAATATGGAATTGATAAAAACATGGGTTTGTCAAAATTCCTGAATTGTATATAGGTATTCAGCTTGTTATAAACTGCTTCTGACAAGATTGTACTGTTCTGTACGTGACTCGATTTATGCCAGAACTTTTACCTAATGCAAAAGTTATTACATTCCCCGCTTCACAATATATATTCAATCTCTTAACCAGCACTTCACATGATAATTTTGGGTTCCTAGGTTCACTAGCGAGTGAGCAGACTGTGTTACTTCGCACAACTCATTCGCTTCTATCGGTTGTTACGATGACGGAGGAGAAGAATCATCAAATGGAGATTATTCCTCGAGACACTTTCGACAACAATTGCTGCTCTGTGCTCTGCAAAGACGACTTTGACCAAAAGTTTGGTCTCACTCTTGTGGAGGTAAAAAACTTTGCTGCATTAAACATTAGCTGTTTCAACTGTTTAAAAATTTTTTTATATATTTTGCTGCGGAATAGAGCTTACTAAGTGATAGTTAAGAGGTTGCTGGCGAACACCATACTTCCCTATTTCCGCTTTTTTAGCAAATTTGTAGAAACTAAGGCAATAAAGCAGGGCTGCCTGACCTATGGCCATTGAGGTAAACCGCATTATATTGAGCCTTTTAAATGAAGCGCACTTTTTAAACCTTCCAACACTTTTGTTTTTAGGCTGAAGTATATATGCCGTCAAAATTGTATCAGTCGTGTCTGTTATAGGTCTACTAATCAAAGTTTCATACACCAAACGCAAATTTTTCACATTTGGCATATATGCAGAACTGCAACCAGTGACTCATTATCACTGCAAAGTTTGTTACTTCCTTCATATAAAAGTAGCAGGCCTGCAATTAAAACCCAATGCAGCAAGAGAAAAATGCTTGAAATGTACAAAGCGTTTGTAAACATAGTCAACTCGCATTCACAGATAAACTCAATGGATTACAATCCTCCATTTGTGTGGGACATTGAGAAGAAGCATTCATCACAACGTCTCGTTCTCAACTTTACTGTGTATCAGGCTGGATGCTATAAAGCTGAACTTAAATACGAAGACCGACCGATTAAAAATGGAGTTTTCGACGTAATAGTCTTAACAGGTGCAGATTAACATTGATGGTCATCAAACTGCTTTCATAGTTTCATTATTGGAAGTCTTGGAGTTGAAAACCTAATCTTAATGCGAAGTTATAGGCTCCACAAGTTAATGTTCAAATTTATTTACATAGTCTTCAAACTATTTGGTTTATAGTCATGGAAAGCTACAGAATTTTAGACAGGAAAACCTTACAGTTAAATGCCAAGTTATGAATCTAACAATCCCTCCACATGTTTTTTGCTTAAATTCATTGAAATGAAACATTTTGAAATGTTGAAACTTTGACCCACAGATGATGAAGCAACTGAAGTGAAACAAAATGTGCACAAGAAAAATCTTTCAGTTTGGTTCGAATGTCGAGTTCTTCCCAATGAGTGCATTGTAGATGAACCAAAGGCAATGTCAAGTTACCTACAAAGCTACTGACTAAATTTAACATAAGATAATACCTAGCTTGGCGAACAATAATTTTTGACTTCCAGCTTTACCGAGAACATTTAAAATGGAGGACACCAAAAATATAATGATCTAACAAACTTTGTTTTTAAAATGTGACAATAAGTGTTGGTGACAACATTTATTGACGTTTTTGTTTCCTAAAAACTTTGCTAGCATGTTTTGACACATTTAAAGGGAAGAAATTAATAAACTGCAATATGTTTGTTGATCATTCATCACACTAGGGCTTTGGGCTGGATGAAAAACACTCATTCATAGCTGGCAAGGGTTTTAATCACTCTTTTTAACAAGCTTAGTAACATGGTGATCAGTCAACTGTTCTTAATCATTCAGGCGGTTGTTTTTCTTAGAAACAAATCATCAGGGCAGAAAAATATTGATTTCGACTTCGCACTACATTATACTTTAATGTCCCATGGTGGTGTGATTAATTTGAATTGATTTAAAATAATGAAAAATTTTGTCCTGTAGGAACATCCAAATCGATCTCGTATTTTGTCGCTGGGGGACATGTCGCCATCAAGGTCATCCGTGAAACAACGCAAAAGACTCCGTTCAATGGAAACTTCGTCAAATAAACTGAAAAAAGTTTATTGTTACATCACCCCCAAGGTAATAATGGAAAATTGTGCATGAAAATTGACCCAAGGGTTCTCAAGATTTTTTCAAGCTTAGCTTGCGGCACATTAATTAACTTTTTTGGCCACATTTTGCAAGCNTAGTTTGTATAACATGTCATTATGGTGCAATAATTAATGTGTTTTACCTCATACCCCACTAGCGCCCTAAAATGGGTCAATTATTAAAAAATGTCTGAATTGGATGACATTTGGGCAGTTTGTATAACATGTCATTTTGGTGGATTTGTTGCTGTGTTTTGCCCTATACCACCGGTAGTTAACATACTAGCCTTTTAAAGTTTGTAGGTTGGGTCAAAGTTGGTCATATTATCAATTCTGTTATTTCATTGCATAATTTATGTAAAATTAGATATTTTACAACTTTGCATGTGTGGGGACCCATGCATTTCTGCCGGCAGAAACAATCATGTTATAAAAAGCTGAAGTAACTGTAGGACCCAATGTGAAATGACATGGTGAATATATATGCATTTTCAAATTGAGTGGTAGTGTATATGGAATGGCAATATGGGGAAAGCCACCCTTCTAGTTTTACATTAAAAAAATGTTGATTCTGAAAACAATATTTATGAAGAGAAATGTGGCATAGGAAAGCTGTTTTATAATGTGACATATCCTTTTTAACAAACAACAATAAAAAGGGATTTTTGATTTGTGGCAGCACTTTGAGAGTGACGACCCCGATTTATTTACATCAAAAATTCGATATATTCTCGATAATGACATCACAAGCGAAGCTGAAATCACTTTTAGTGAGGAAGAATATTCAAATGAAGGAAAACTCATGAAGGTAAAATAAATTTTATTGCAAATGTTTTGTGAATAAAATGTATTCAGTATATACAAGTTCTTTGGCAGTTACATTTTTAAAGTAAATTTTTTTGCAAACTATGAGTTAAACAATTATTTCTTTTATTCAATTTTTAAACATTGTAGTTGCAAATTTGCCAACTATTTACCCAAACCTGTGAACTATTTGTTGTTGTTTGCATATAATCTGCAGTGTTTGACCATTTATTTTGTATTCAGGTTGTCGACCTTGTTGCCAATGGTTCCGAGATATCTGTTACCAACGAGAACAAACACAAATATCTGGACAGAATGGCCAACTACAGATTACACAAGACAATCAAACCAGAGATTGAGAGTTTTGTCAAAGGTAAGTTTATCAACATTTGAAATTTGTCAATCTAACCTTGCAAAATGTCCAGTCTGTGTTAGACCAGGTCTTTCAACTGAGGAAAAAGTTGCCATAGTCTTGTAGGGATTTTGTTTAGTATTATTCTTGTCTGTGTTCCTGTGTTCCAAAATAACTTGACCACCTCCTACCCTGTTCAACTTTTCCAGGTCTCAACTCGCTCGTTCCCGATGAAATGCTCGGAGCTTTTGACGAAAACGAGGTTGAATTATTGTTGTGTGGCTCGAGCAAAATTAATGTTAAGGATTTGAAAGACAATTGCATCATATCTGGCCACTTTGGAAAGGTGGGTGACAATGTGTTTGGTGGTGTTGCATGTAATAAATCCCAACTATGTTATGACCTTGATTTTCCATGATAATTTTTTGTCTGATTTGTCGGTAGAAAGTTGTGCTTATAACCCCTCTGATTTGATTAGGTTTATCTAGAACATTTTTTGCTTAAATCATGCTTTTGACATAAAATTGTAAAATGCTGAAAGTGATTTGGTTGGATTCATTTGTTTTATATTTTGGTTTAACACTTTTCTGTAAACATTACTGCCAATTGACCATTACATGTGCGCCAGGCCCATACGTTAATGCTTGCAGAAACAGTTATCGTATAAAAGCCAATAAAATAAGGGAACCAATGTAATGCAGGTATTAAATGTATATCTAACATTAAAATAAGAAATAGTGTACGTGGAAAATATCATTTAAGTGGTTGTGCGATATGGAGAATGCCACTTCTTTAGAAAAAATTAATATGTGCAATTTCACCTTACACAGATACTGGATTGGTTTTGGGCTCTTGCATCCAGTTTTACTCAAGCGGAACTAGCGAGGTTACTTCAATTCACCACAGGCTGCTCACATCTGCCACCGGATGGATTTAAATCGCTTGAACCACAGTTTAAAATTTCCTACATGCCTTTTAATGAGGGTGCGCTGCCGACTGCTCACACATGGTAAGTTTGCTTTCTGTATTATAGAGTTTATTCTGGCCACTAAGATTTCATGCCTCTGAGAAGGGTGGTATGTTTTCCTGATATTCAGTAATATAAAAATTGTCAACAATAAATGCTGTTATATAATTCCTTACTTTAACACAGTGGTTCCCAAACTTTTGTCATGCACCACTTTGGGGTTTGTTCTGTCACCTCTTATTTTAAATTCTCTTGACTTATACCAATCTAATGAAACAAAAATGAGTAAATTTGGCGTCTTAAGTACATTGATGTCTTGTATACAACAATTCTCCTTTTTTTAAAAAAATTTCCAATAAGGTTGTTTACAAGAATAGTGCTTCCAATAATTTCCCTATTCTCAGTGATGAAAACAAATTTATGTCCAACTCTCCGCAGTTTCAACGAGTTGTGTCTCCCACATTACGACTCGTATGAGGAGATGCATCGGATGTTGAAGATTGCGATCACTGAAGGGTCAACTGGTTTCGGACTGGTGTGAATGTTCGTTCAGATAAATTGTGGAAAAACTTTGCCCTCTTGTGGTGAATTAGGTTGAGTTCTTTAAAATGTGTAGCGCGGAATCAAGTGCATATGTTGCTACAAAGATAAAACAACTCGATCAGTGGAATTTTTTTTCGTGTTGACTAATGGTTGAGCTTATTTTTCTTCCTAAAATGTTACAGGCCTTGTTGCCAAGAGACCTGCAGCTTTAGAAAGGTAATAATATGTTTCTTTACACTCAGATTGATTTCTGCTTTCTCCTTTATTCAGCTCTACCAATGCTGGTCTACACAATCTTGTAAAACCTCATGAAATTTTTTGTGACAATATTTTTGTTAACAAGCTTAAAGTTTTACTTACTATCAATAAAGTCACCTTTTCTAACTTTGTTACTGTATTTTCAAATGGTGCCTTTTGACATCCTGTGTTTTGTTTCAATAAAAAATCAATTTCATTTTGCTGCCAACATCATCAAAATGTGGCAGAAGATTTAAACTTTCCTGTATACCTGCCGACTTTCGTAATGTGACATTTCCATTCTGTCAACTTTTTTATTCTTGAGACTTTTTTCGAATATCTTCATTCAAGATGTTTTTATGCAACTGTGAGTAAAGTTCCAAATCGAGTGATGAATTTTTTTCTTGTTTTGTTTTGAGGAACAGCGAAGTAGTGATTTCACTGCAGCAACATATCTTACCGTAAGTTGTAAGTTTGTAACTAATGCCCAACACGTTGAGGAGTTTTTAATCCCTTTCACCCCTTTACAATGTTCAAACAAGGTATTAACCCTCGTTTATGTTGAAAAACGTCCCCATCGGTGATTAAATATGGTAACATCACAGAATGTTGAAAAGTAGAAAATGCAATGTCGACAAAATCGAATTCTAGTTAATNAGTTTTTTGTCTGATTTCTTTGACGGTAGAAAGTTGTGCTTCTGATTTTATTTAGGTGTACTTAACAAGACTGTTTGTCGTTCAACCAGTGTAAAATCTCACAAACAGTACTAGTTTTTTCGTAAAATAACTCGTGTTTTAAATCATGCTTTTGACATGAAATTGTAAAAGTGATTTGGTTGTATTCATTTGTTTTAAATTTTTGTTTCAACACTTTTTTGTAAACGCCACTGCCAATTGGCCATTGCATGTGTGCTGGCAGAATATAATATGTGCAATTTCACCTTACACAGATACTGGATTGGTTTTGGGCTCTTGCATCCAGTTTTACTCAAGCGGAACTAGCGAGGTTACTTCAATTCACCACAGGCTGCTCACATCTGCCACCGGATGGATTTAAATCGCTTGAACCACAGTTTAAAATTTCCTACATGCCTTTCAATGAGGGAGCGCTGCCGACTGCTCACACATGGTAAGTTTGCTTTCCTGTATTATAGAGTTTATTCTGGCCACTACGATTTCAAGCCTCTGAGAAGGGTGGTATGTTTTCCTGATGTTCAGTAATATAAAATTATCAACAACAAATGCTGTTATAGAATTCCTTATTTAACACAGTGGTTCCCAAACTTTTGTTACGCACCACTTTGGGGTTTGTTCTGTCACCTCTCATTTTAAATTCTCTTGACTTATACCAATCTAATGAAACAAAAATGAGTAAATTTGGCGTCTTAAGTACATGGATGCATAAAATCCAACAGTATTGTAGGAATCGCTAAACGCTACATGATGTAGAAGCAAAAATTTACACTTTTCTAAAGAAATCATAAAAAGTTCTTGTGCTCAACTTACTTGCATACCATTGATGGTTCATGTAACACAGTTTGGTAATCACTGCTTTGACAAAAGGTCTTACGAACCTTCTCCACATGCTGTTTGACTGTTTCGAGTTGAATTGTTCACCAGAATCGTACTTCCAATAATTTTCCTATTCTCTGTGATGAAAACAAATTTATGTCAAACTCTCCACAGTTTCAACGAGTTGTGCCTTCCACATTACGACTCGTATGAGGAGATGCATCGGATGTTGAAGATCGCGATCACTGAAGGGTCAACTGGTTTTGGACTGGTGTGAATGTTCGTTCAGATAAATTGTGGAAAAACTTCGCCCTCTTGTGGTGAAAAGGTTGAGTTCTTTAAAATGTGTAGCACGGAATCAAGTGCATATGTTGCTACAAAGATAAAACAACTCGATCAGTGGAATGTTTTTCGTGTTGACTTATAGTTGAGCTTCTTATATTTTTTGTTCCTAAAATGTTCCAGGCCGTATTGCCAAAAGACCTGCAGCTTTAGAAAGGTAATAATATGTCTCTTTACACTCAGATTGATTTCTGCTTTCTCCTTTATTCAGCNGTTCCTAAAATGTTCCAGGCCGTATTGCCAAAAGACCTGCAGCTTTAGAAAGGTAATAATATGTCTCTTTACACTCAGATTGATTTCTGCTTTCTCCTTTATTCAGCTCTATCAATGCTGGTCTACACAATCTTGTAAAACCTCATGAAATTTTTTGTGACAATATTTTTGTTAACAAGCTTAAAGTTTTACTTACTATCAATAAAGTCACCTTTTCTAACTTTGTTACTGTATTTTCAAATGGTGCCTTTTGACATCCTGTGTTTTGTTTCAATAAAAAATCAATTTCATTTTGCTGCCAACATCATCAAAATGTGGCAGAAGATTTAAACTTTCCTGTATACCTGCCGACTTTCGTAATGCGACATTTCCATTCTGTCAACTTTTTTATTCTTGAGACTTTTTTCGAATATCTTCATTCAAGATGTTTTTATGCAACTGTGAGTAAAGTTCCAAATCGAGTGATGAATTTTTTTCTTGTTTTGTTTTGAGGAACAGCGAAGTAGTGATTTCACTGCAGTAGCATGTCTAATGTAGCTTGGTAACTAAAGCCCAACACGTTGAGGAGTTTTTAATCCCTGTCACCCCTTTACAATTTTCAAACAAGGAATTAACCCTCATTTATGTTGAAAAACGTCCCCATCCGTGATTAAATATGACAACATCACAGAATGTTGAAAAGTAGAAAATCCAATATCGACAAAATCGAATTCTAGTTAATGATTACAATAATGTTCAACCGTAAAAAAGTTTTCCCGGTTAAGGAGCCTTTTGTGGAAAAACCTCAACTTAGGTATACAACTGGTGGTTCCCCTAATGTAGGTTAATAATTTGCTTGTTGATGTTGACATGATCAAGTTACCTGTGCAAGTAACGTTTGCAAAATTACACAGCGACCAGTTGGTTGAAAGGGTATAGTGGTATACTTTAATGAAATAATAAAGTTTGATCTGTAAGGGTATAAATGCGCCAGACATCTAGTATTTTAAACATTTTTGTCAGGTCTTTCCCTACTTTTGCGTTTTTGCTAGTTTATCTGTTGGTTATTGAAAGGTGGAGCAGTTACTATTTAACCACTACGCTTATTAGATATAAATGACAAAGACTTACTTTTAGTGTCTATTTCTAGTGATATCAGTTGTATTTGAAAGTTAGTAATATTTTGTTTTGAGGTCAAGCAAAACAATAACAATGGTTTTGGAAAGTCAATATCCATCTCTGGATATTCCCAAGATAAGTTTTGCCGACTATCACCTCAAGGGAATGCAACAGTTTGGACACAGAATTTGTCTTGTAAGGTGGCATTTGAAAGATAATTTGCAACACTGCGTATCAAGCAAAGTGTTTGTAGGCTTTTCTGGTTTATACAACGTTTGAATGTTTCTCGTGTAAAGTATGGAATGTATTTTAAATGCAAAAAATTGAAAATGCCTCTAACATTGCAATTTGCAATTATCCCTATTAAAATTAATTCGTGCTTTGTTAAAAGTATTTTGTAAACATTGAATAACAAGTTTAAGCAAGTCTTACAATGCATGCTAAAAAACTTGTTTAGAATTGCATTTCAATCTTTTTAACCAGATGGCTAATTTGTGTTAAATAATATCGCGTGAGCATTTGGCTTGTACCTGATTTTCTGTGTTTTTTATAATTTGCAGATCGATGCAGAAACAGACAGAAGATTGACATGTCAACAAATCCGCGAGTATGCATTTAAATTTGCGAGTTTTCTCACCAGAAAAGGAATAAAGAAACAAGAAATAGTTGCATTAGCGGTATCCAACTGCATTGAGTATCCATCAATTATTCTTGGAACTTCTGCTTGCAATGCAATAACAACACTTTGCAACCCAAATTATACTTTTGGTATGGTCAAGTACAATTTGAATGTAAAAGTTGGGTATTTATCATAACAATTTAATATTTTGAAAACCAAATTAGATGGGTTTTGTTTAGTTTCATCTATTTTCTAATTGTATTTGGTCAGAATTGCAAAAATTGTTTTATTTACATGATTTTATAAAAAAAGATTTTATCATGATTTTATTTACATGTTTTTTAAAAAAAAGTGTGTATAAATCTGCTTTATTGGAGACCAACCTTGAGTTGAGTTGAGTTGAGTTGAGTTTATTTCACTTGGTAAAAGAAATCGAAGCGACAAAAACATTGATTAATTTAAGTTTCATTTTTGCAGATGAAACTTTAAAGCAGTTTGAGCAAAGTTTGCCCAAACTTGTCATCACTGATTCAGCTCAAATGCAAAAAATGGCCAAAGTAGCAGAGCGTTTACCCTCTATACAGGTTTGTGTTATTTTTTGTCTCAGATTTTTTTTCAGATATTTAGTGGAAAGCATAAACTCCATTGTAAATTGTTTTTGCTGTTTAAGTAACAATAAACAAAACATCAACAGAAATATTGCACTACTTTAAAATAAATAACATGGATGCAGTGCCCTTCCCATTAGTTATAAAAAGCCTAGTCTGTTTCAAAAATAATGCAACAAGAATTTTTTGTGAGCTGCAAACACTGCACACTGTTTTGACCTTTAAGGTCTCATCAGTGCAGTCTTTTTTGTTTTTACAAATACATTACTGCACAATTTTCTTGAATACAAATATCCTCAAATATTTTATGCTCTTTGCAGTTTTGTTGTACTGTTTATTTGCTTGTATTATTTAGTTTGGTGTAAGGTTGATTTATTTCTACAGGAAATTATCGCTATTGACAAAATTGAATATCCACTATTGAAACTGTTAGATGATGAAGATGGTTCAAGTAAGTAAGTTATCACAATGTTACGACAAAACAATACAATTTATTCTAAAATACCCTTATATCATGTCCATATTCTTTCGAAGCATATTTTAAATGGTTACTGGATGATGTTGCCACAAACATGAAAAGAATGTGATCAGCTTCTGATTCAAATACAATAAAAATGAGTTTACAATTTAACTTGGAATATTTCTGACTTGTATGAGTCAATGCCAGAGTTTTTTATGTTGTGATTTTAATTTTTAAGTTAAATTGTGATTTACAGTTTTTTTTATAATTTTACATCAAAGATTTCCCATACGATGTGGAAGTTGATATTGTTGAGGACATTGTCGTACTTCCGTACTCGAGTGGAACCACTGGTGTTCCGAAGGGTGTTATGCTCACACATCAAAACTTGGTGGCACTTCACTGCATTCTCAGGTGACATTGTTGGCAGGTTCTTTTAAATTTATGTTTGATTTTATCGTTCAATTTGTTGTTCTTACTTAACAAACATCGCTTTTGTTCAAGATTAGTGAAAAAAAGCATTAAATTTCAAGAAATACCTGTTGAGTTTAGTTTAGTTTGATTGCACTGATGCAATCATCAAGTTGCCAATTTTTAAAAAAGCTAAAAAATAAAATAAAAAATATTCCAAGCGAACTGCAGGTAGGTGGACTTCCTCCCAATGATAATGTAAAACACAAAACAACAAAATCAAAAGCTTCATGATGTCAAGGGGTGCAGAAAATTTTAAATATACCTAATTTAGTTTTGTTAACTCAACCTGTTTCTGTTGCAATGCAAATAAACTTGATTAAAACTTTATGGGTCATTTCTAGCGTTCCAACTTCTACACAGCCATTGTGTTTCCACATTTGAAGGTTACGAATCAAAATAAACTTTGCTCAGTTCAGCAATCAAGACTCTCATTCAACACAGGTCGTTGGGAGTTCAAGTTCCCTGGGTGACAAACTACGCAACTCTCCCCATGTTCCACAGTTACGAGCTCACAAGATTACTTGGAAACTTATGGGGAGGCAGAATGGTTGTGGCGAAACGATTCGGGGTCGAATCAATGTTGCAGGCAATTGAGAAATACAAGGTTTGTTCTGCTGATGGGTTTCATGTGTAAGTTCAGTTGCTGGATGCAGTAATATCAAAAAAGCTCTAAGAATGAGTATTGTTTGGTTAAACCGAGTCAGCATTCAAAAGCAATAAAATTTTTTAAAGAAAACAGTATTGTTTTGATAGCGGAAAAAAAGTCACCATTGGTTGCAAGTACATTTGATTGTTAAATGCTGGATTTTTTTGACTTTAAATTTAATACTAACAGTATCGGTCAAGATGTTGCAGTATTGCATTGTAAGAAATAAGGAAATGTATTTCCTAGATAAGATCATTAAGTTTAGGCTGCAAAAGTTCAAATTCATGTAATTCCTCAAACCTTTCCCTTCCCCCATGTATTAGAGTTGCTCGTTTTACTTCTAGATTTCTGTGATTGGAATCGTCCCAGCCATGGGTCGGATGTTGGTTCAAAGCGGACTCATGGACAAGTATGACATTTCATCAGTGAAGGCGATCCGGTCAGGAGCTGCTCCTTTAACATCCAGCACAAGCCGAGCTCTCTTCGAAAAGACTCAAGTGCCCCCACTTCAAGGTGCAGGGCTAAATCTTAAGTTTTCCAAACAACTTTATGATTGATCAACTTAAGTCTCTTTGAGCAACAGTGCAGTTGTTTTCATGTGAGCCTTATACACATCTTGTAAGCTTCTGTCACACAACACTTTGTGACAAGAACTTCGTTAAGAATGTACTGCAGCATTGTACAATGGCCCACAACTTTGATTCCAGAAAGTTTAACCATAGTGCAGTTATTGCTGGGTTGCATACGGTGGGCAGCGGTGACTGTGTTTCGACTTTCGGGAGGCTCACCGCCGTGCTTGCGATGCTCAGTTGGTAGAGCGCCAGCCCTCGATAGTCTCCTGTCATGGATTCGAATCCCACCCCTGTCTAGATATTTACAACCCACGCTTTGCTGACTGGAAATGCTTGAAAGGCCGACTATGATTCGGTATAACGCCTCTTGCAGGCCTATGGATTGCAAAATGTTTTAATTCTATGGTGGAACCCTTTTTGCGTTATTTTCATTCTTTCATATGTTAGGGACTTTTTTTGTATGTTTTTTAGTGATTAAGTTTTTCTGGTGAGAAATTACGATATGTTTTGTCCTGGCAAAGAGTAGACATGTTTCTGCGCAGGTTGGGGGCTGACGGAATGTGTTGGGATCGCAATCCACACAAGACCTGGTGCTCCAGCTGGCAGCGTCGGCTTCCTGCTCCCAAACACCAGACTCAAGGTGACAACAATAAGTTTTCGGTGAATAAACCGCCTGCTTAAACCAGGACTGGGGGTCAAGAATATTTTTTGATGGAGACTATTACATGCCTAAGCCCTATCTTCGGTGGCCAAACCAACGTCTGAATGCGTTATGCTTAAAATGAGTTAAGCCTTCATCATTGCAGTTCTGTTGGCTTATTTTTATCCTTGGTCGGCAGAAAAACGACTGAATGCGTTACTCCAATGAATTACTGTAACTTCAACTCCTGTTAAGTGTTTTTCGTTTCGTTGAAAAAAAAAAAACTACAGAAGTAATTCGTTGCTTCCAGTTTGAGGGATTTTCCACAATTTTTTCAACTTTGTTTAGCTTTTCGAATGACAAAAGGGCTTAAATCCCACCAAACCTAAGTTCACGTGTTTTCACGAGTTATCTGTTTCTAGGTC
>QXVZ01022903.1:0-10668 GCA_008931825.1 Phallusia fumigata | reverse complement strand
ATGGCTTCATTAATGAAAAGGCCAACATTATCAGGACCATGTAGGCGAAAAATTGGCTTTGTTTATTGCAGAAGTAGTATAATAGCGCCATTTCACTGACTTGGCACTATTATCATAACCACTGTACAAAGAGTCTTGACCAAAACAATTACTAATTGCCTAAGGTCTTAGGGTTCACCGCCACTTCTAGCTAGTATATTTTTCCATCGTTTCGTTAATGTACGGTTAGCTCATGAGTGTCTAAGGCTGTTACCACTGGACAATTCACTCTATTGGGTACCTTGTGTGTGAATAAATGCTGAAATGGTTTGTAAACAAATCCTTCTTCGTGTTGCCCGTAGCAAATTTCCAGCAAGTGTTCAAATACAAATTAATATGAGATTGGAATATTCACATGATATTATGGCATTTGTGAGAGCCATAGTGCCGTCACACATCGAGAAATTTATCTTTTTCTACATACTTTTGCCACGGTGTGATTTCCAGAAAATCCTGATTTGTTGGGCAACTCGTGTATTGCCAGTCATTCGTTGTCGTGTAGTGATTTATTTTGCAAGCCGCGCTTAGATCCGCAGCGTGTGCAAATGAAAACACTCCGAAACCTGACTCTAAACTATTAAACAAGTTTCAGACTAAAAAAAACTTTTACAAGTTATATTATGCAAGACGACAAAGAACATACAAAATACAAGATACACTTACGTTACAATCACAGCGTGGCTGTTCTTATTGTTTTTAGTGTTTATGCGCTGGGTATTAATAGAAATTTTTGCAATAATGAGTTTCAGTCGAAATTGAGCCCTAATGACGATGGGAATTATAATCAATGCGACAGAAGATTGATCAAGGACGCAAATGAAGCGCACGATTAAAATCGATGTTTCTGATGATAAAACTGAGGTCGGTTGAAGACGAAACGAAACAAATACAATATAACACAGTCACGTCACAATAAATGACACAAATCGATGCAGATCTTCAACGTTGCTTTGGCGGAACATCCATCTCGGCATCCCCTTTTATATTCTTATTGCGTCAGACTGCGGAGATAGTTGAGGAATGCCTCCTTGGGAAGAGTGTGCTTCATAGTTTCTGTAAGTTACAATTTGTCATTTTCAGTGACACGTAGAGATGTAAATTTTTGTGCGAAGCGTTTTGAAAATAGATTTTTCCTTTGTCTGAAAAGATGTTTAACTGGGCAATCGGTAAACAAACAATAGAGTGTTGTTTTCGTTGTATTTAGTGGTAAATAACAGAAGTAAATACAATAATAGTTTTGTAGTCATCCTGATACCTCTTTTCGTAAGCTTTTTCTTCAACCGTCAAGTCTTCCGGTAGGATACACAAAGCGGCTGCAAACATAATTGAAAATGGACCACAACTGCCAGAACCTGCCGACTGTTGGGCGACGTTGGGAAAATACCTTTTAGCTGTTTCTCCTCACACGAAACTAGTTTGGTTAAAATGACCCTTTCCTGATCGCTTTACTGTGTGGGAGCACTCACACACTACAATCGTTTGTTGATCGGGGGAAAATGTTTGACACTGTTACCCAGTGATCTTTGTGGACTTTAACAATTTAAACGAATTTATTTTTAGGTGTAAATACCTGATTTTTGTCCGAAAATGTGGAAAACGCTAAGCAACTTTGCAAACCCATCACGTTGGAAAACTGCTTCGTCAATGTGTTCGTCTACCAACCATTTACCCTTTTGCTGTAAATCCGAATCAAGTTCGGAACTCATTGAAAAGTGTGGCACAAATTTGGGTGCGCAGCAGCGTCGAGCCAAACATTTCTTCCCCATACCACAAGAACAACTATCCTGCTGTTTGTCTAATACTTGTTTTCTTTTACTGCTGCTACTCAGGGGCCTGCATATACTTCCCAACGTTTTTGTTAGGAGTCGCTACTCTTGATCGCTTGCCCCACTTTTCCTCAGACTCCGCCGCCTTTGTTTTTGTTCTGTTTCGCTTTGCACCTACGCTGACCCCATCTTTGTACTCTCAGATGGGTATCTGCATAAAGCTGTGAAAACTCGTGCAAACCTTCCCTGGCACCTTGTTATTTTGTTGACTTTTCTCCATAATACCAAGCGTTCGGTTGTCTTTTGTAAAGTTTTGCTCGACCCTCTTTTCAACCCTGGCGAATGTGTCTGAATACTTGCTGAAAGCAACATAAAAAAAGTATTTCCAAACTGGATATCGTCGCTTGCGTCTGAAACGGTCAAGTCGGTGTCAATATTACGCCTGACTTTCTTCTGCAAAATCTTCCAGCTCTCTTCTGCGTGTAGCGAATCCGTCGTAAACAAAATTGTTTGTTTAATTTCTTCCATAGTTTCTGCGCAAGAAAGAAGACTCATTTCATACATTACTTCTTGTCGACGTTTTTTCAAGCATTCCCTTTGACGCCTTTCCTGTAACCACTTGGAAACAGCGCGACAAACATGTTTCAAGACTTCCCTAAAAATCCGGTAAAACAGATCGAATTAAGGCGACACTACCATCGCAAATAATGTGCCGAGGGCGCGTTTTTCCAAGTTTTGTTTGCGTCGCTTTCAAAAGTTCCAATAAAACTTTATTGATGTGCGAATAGGTGATGAAGGTGCCAAATCGGTGGTAGATGGCGCACAACGATTTCATAAGCGTGAACGGCTTTTTACAAAAAAAACTCGTATCATAATGCTTGTTGCATCAATGTACGCAGCATCGAACTGCGTTCTAGAGTGAAAAAATTGTAACGTGACCTCGGACCAAGGCATAACGGCTCGCCTGACCATTTTTCGAAAATACATGGAATATTTTCGCCGACTCCATTTTCTTTCTTCAAACAATTTTGGCAAAGGCTCTATCTCACTTTCGTCTAAAAATTGAATCTTTCTGGCCCCTTGACGCGTTTTTTTTAAACTGTTTCATTTGGGGCTGAGTCCCTGTTACCTGATTAAAAAACATCTCTATTTATATTTTCTGTATATCACGCGCTGTTACATTCCGCAATTTTTTTTTTAATTCAGCGCGGCGCTAACCTTTCTACAACCGTGTTCATACGATGTTTAACGTAGCCGCTCTGAGACTTAAAACCAAACTAACATTAACTATTCGAGTTCTTTAGCGCGTTTTTCTAACCCGCTTCTTTTCCGCCGCCTCTTCAACCGCTTTGTTGTCGACCTGATTAAAAACTGTTAGTTGAGCTGGCAGCATACTTTTCAGCAATTGAAAAGACTCGTATTCTCTACATGATATTTTAACATACTTGAAGATAGGACATTTTAAAGCAAGAACGTGTATCATATGCAGTGTTGCCAGGCAGGGGGGATTCTTCGGCAAAACTAAAACGTTTGTCTGATGTTGCTGCAAAGCTTTGGTTTAGATCTGACTGACGAACCCACTCCTCGAGTTGTTTCAAGTAGATACCCAAACATTCGTCGGAGAGATGGATGTTGTCGTACCAAAGATAAGGTAAATCATGCGTGATCACAACAGTTTACCTTCAATTTGTGATAAGGTTTAACGCATCTGTCCGCTCGCGAATCATATCTGCTGTGATAAGTCTGGGTGTTGAAAATTTATTAGCCTGTCCGTTGGGCGCGGTTTCGAGTTTAAATCTTGACGAGGAGGCGGTCGAAAGGAGTTATTGCGACCATTCAAATTATTTGACCTATGATATCCACCATTTTGCCTTCTAGGCGCTTGAAAATGGGGGGTGACGGATGCAACGGTTTGAACCGCTTTGAGGGACCTTAAATATTCGGGCCCCTCTCAAGGTTATCGTTTATCAATGTTAGGTTGTTAGCGAAAGCATTTCTTTGAATCTGATACATCTGCGTTGTTTTTTACCACATTACCTGGTTGAAATTGTCTGAGGTCGCTAATTAACATTATATGGCCAGCTTTTCCTGCCGATATATCAACAGATAAACCATAATCGGGCGACAATATCATCCTAATACGGGCAGGCAATCGCGTCCGAACTTAGTTCTTGGTAATTGCCCAAAAGAAACATTATTCTATTGAACAGCAGGCTAGGGCGCTTATTTTGCACCTCAGTGATGGGATTACTATCGAATGCCTTTAAAAATGTTTAAGTCGTTGTAAAAAACGACCTCCACCTTTTCCAAAAATTATGTGACCCACTCCTTGTGCCTGTTCCTGATTGAGCGAGAAAATTGTTAATTACATTTTTCGTCGTCGGACACAATGCGTAACAGAATCCTGCCGCAATGGGGCAACTTAACCTTGGTGTGGCAGTTGTTCGTCCAGCTGCAGTGCTTTCTCCTTGATTGGTCACAAAGACGGTTTTCTTTCACCGTGCTCTCGTCTACTTAAAATAGTTTTTCATACATACTGGTCACTTTTTATGACTAAACTCATTTCCAAATACAACGTCTATTCGCCAAACCAATCTGTTAAAAATTTGTTATTTCTCGCAAGGCAATTCAATTTGAAATTGAGGTTCTTTGCCAGTGCCACATGTGTACTGATTAATCATTCCTGTAAACATAGTTAGTGTAGATTTGTATGTCTTAGCAATGGGACTCCTGATGCGCCATAAACATAAACCTGCAGTCTTTCAGCCGCTCGTACGTATATTTGTAATTCATTGAAAAGTTTGATACCAATTGGGGTGCGCGGTAAGCGTGGAGCAAGAACAACCATCCTGCTGTTTGTCTTACTACTGGTTTTCTTTTACTGCTACGTGGACTTCCACTATTTCTGTTCTCTTTCGCTATGCTCCTGTTGCAATTGGAACAACGTTCAAGGAAAATTAAAACCAAAAGCAGGAAGAGCGCTTAACAAGATTTATTACAGAAAATGTTCAACAAACATAAACAAAATAATGAGAAAACTACACCACACACGCAAAACTTAGTGAAAAATGCACAAAGAAACACACCGCTATTATCACTAGAACCTGGTTCTTTAAAACTCATGGGGCGAAAGCGCTTGTCTTTCTGGTAATGCGCTGTTGGTTGTTCGTTTCGGGCGTTTTCGGTGATGTAACTCACAAACTGGCGAAGTATGCGTTTTTCTTAATGAGAAAACTTTGGATGTTTTTCGGCTGAACCATAAGTGGTTGGATACTTTCACTGCGAAACGGTAGTGCTAGGATTGAATCGATGAAGTGGACCAGTTGGATTGTGATTGCCTGCAGGATGTTTGATATCCAGTTATATGACGCAAATTGTCGCCCCTTGAAATGAGTTGCTGAAGTCTAAAACGCGTACGTTACAATAGACTCCGCCAATAAAAAATCGTAAGGTGGTTAAGCCTTCCTCTATGTTAGAAGATGAGTCAAGGCAACTTGTTGCAAGTAAATACTTCACCTTACAATAATCCCATTTTCATCATTAACATTTTGTAAACCTGTTTTAATTGGGTGTTTGACTCCTCACTTCGCTAACCTGGAATTTTGATGGCAGTAGTAGGAAGATGAACTCCGCGACCTCCAAGTATGTGTAGATTACTTTCTGTGTTGCTCTCGGTTAGACTGGAAAGGTCGATATCTAAAAATGAAATCTAAACCCTATCCCTTAAACTGCAACCTAGTATTTTATCAAAAAAGTGATTGTGGCAAATGACCGCGCGTGAATGAGACAGTCGCGTCATGCTCCAATGTTTTTTTTTTGTCAAACGACTGTCTGTCCACAAATCTTCACAATCCTGGGCATCTAACAATACTTTTAGGTTGCAGTTGTAATAGTATGTTCTCCTAATGTTTAGAGCTACACCACCACATTTCTGAGAGGAATTGACAAATTCATAACCCTGTATGGCAATGTTGTTGGAAATTTGATTATCGTTAAGGGCCGTTTCGATAACTGCTATAATGTCAGGGGGTCTATCCAGACTGCATAACATTGCATGCAGACTGTCGTAATAAACAAAGACTACGGTTTTTAGCTAATGTTTGTGGCAACAGGTCTTTCCTTACATCAACTTTACTTCCAACTTTTACTGATGTTGATTCTCCGGTTTAGTATGGAGTTGTTGTGAAACGCGGTAGTGCTGTTGATTTACCGTCTATAAGTCTTTTTAAGTTTCCTGTTGCACTGTGTATATTGGTACATTAGAACATACATACACACTCAACGGTAGATGTTCGGTGTGGAACTTAGTTTTCGGCGCGTCACTCGGAAGGTGCTCTGTGGAGAAGTACGCTTCTAAACCAAAGGTCGCGCGAAACGGAAAAAAATCGAATGCTTCGAGCAACAGGGTGGTCTCTTGCTTTTCAGATTGGGTGACATTAGATGATGGTGTGTTCAGGAGACAGTGGGTTTGTTCATACTACCACATTAGATGTTTTAGTCGAGGCGACTGCGTAGGTTTTGTTTACACTTTGACTCGCAATGGGGCAACTTAACCTTGGTGTGGCAGTGTTTCTGACGGAAACGAATGATGGTAATTGTCGAAAAACTTCGTCGAAGGTGAGGGCGAACGACGTCCTCCAAACGCTCGCCTGTATACGCTTCGTATATGGTGTTGGTGACCTTCTAACTGGTAGTCGCGGCGGTCGACATCGGTTATAACTAAACTCCGGCATCCGAAGCTTGGCATACTGGTAGGTCAGAAGTACGCACTGAATCGGCTAGTTCTGCTTAATCAGGCGTTTTCGAGTTGGACTTCGAAGGCAGGAGATTGGCTTCTTTTCTGTGCAGAACTTAACTGTTTTGAACTGCACTGGTCCTGGAGTAGTTTCCCGTTCGAACTTTTTCCTATCAGCTTCTTTTTGTTGGCGTCTACATCGCCGATGCGCCGAGCTGTTGACACTGCATATGCAAAGTCTTGAAACTTCTAACGGGTTCGTAACACAAAACACAATAAATTTTTTGAACTTTCAGGCCGTACAATAAATACCAACGCAAGAGTGTCGAGTGAAATCTTCTCACTCTTCA
Source organism: Phallusia fumigata (assembly GCA_008931825.1). Taxonomy (NCBI): domain Eukaryota; kingdom Metazoa; phylum Chordata; class Ascidiacea; order Phlebobranchia; family Ascidiidae; genus Phallusia; species Phallusia fumigata. The sequence continues at coordinate 3,778 of QXVZ01022903.1, read as the reverse complement.
TACCACCGATCAGACAGGGCCGTTTGGTTGCGAGGAGGTTATTCCCTTCCGCGTAGGTACGAATGAATGTCCTCACAAAAAACCTCCGCATTTTAATTTTTACAAGGCTTAGCCGAGGCACCATAGATCGCGGGTCTCGAAAAAGTTTTCCCCGCTTCTTGATATCGGGAAAAGACAATCGAGGGGCCACAGACAATATTGTTCCGCATCAGGTGAAACAAAGACTTGTGACGTCATCAAATTATTATCATACTTGCCACCATTGAATGCGATGACAGGCAGGACGGTCAGATGCTCGACAAGACCTCGTCGTAGGCGACTCAGAGGATGCTTGGAAAAATCCTCGCAAATCTCCACACGACAAGATTTCTCGAGTGCGTCGTGTATCTCTCCTTAGACACACACCGCATTGCACCATCAGAATCGCGACATAGGCCTCTTCTACGCGCTCGAGATACCTGACCAACCTGTCCGTAAACTCACAAGGGTCAAAAGAAGTCACGAAACACTGCCGGTTTTCAAAATTTCAAAACAAAAACAAAAAAAATTTCAAAAGGGTGGAATTGATTTGCATGGCAATTGAACGGCCACTGTGATCTTGTGCAGATGTGGTTGCCAATTCACCAAAGAATTCCACAGATGGTGCCTGCTCCTGTCCCAATGCAACACTTGCATACATACGATTTTGAGATGGTGATCCTTGATATATCTGGTCAGAATGGAGATGACTGTAAAGAATCATACTCTTCTGATGTTTGCACATATCTTCACTGACATCAACAGGGCAAGTGCATGTGCGGCATGCCACATCAATTGCAGGTTACATTATCATCCTTTTCACTGCAAACAGTGAAGAGTATTGCAGTATCACTCGGACTGAAATTTCACAAAAAGACTTAAGCCAGCTGATACAATCTTAGACCTGAAAACCAATTCCACAATTCCGTTTTTCACAATTAAACCACCAAATTCTTCAATATTTTGCAGAGTGTTCATTTTTACTTTATTTAAAGATTTCTGATTTTAACTTATTTAAATATTAATGATTTTGCCATCACAAGAATTTATCAAGTCAATTTTTATGCTATAAAACCACAAAAGTAGCCTCCACTATAAGCTTTACTTTGTAAACTGCCCTTGCGAAAACGATACAACACTTTAAATTATTTGGTAGCTGCGCAGGATGTGCTCTGATTGGTTAAACACAAGATGTCCTCTGATTGACTCTAATTGGTAAACACCCGCGAACTTCCGTCGCTGCGATTGGCTTAAAAAGCCCCATCTACGAAATGTATAACATTTTGGAAATATGCACCCCGTGGAATGTAAATAGAGCACCTCGTGGGTCAACATTCCAGGTACACACAACAAGCTGTGAGATTTTTTTGTGACTTGTTTAAGAGTAGGTGGTCAAGAAGAAAAGTTTAAAATCACGTTTAAAAGCTGTCATTCCGGTTTTTGCGTTTGTAATCTTGCACACTTACATGTTATGTGGCAAAATGGAATCACAGATGATTTGAACAATTTGGCACCTAATTTTTTCTGTCAGTTTGGTTGGCAAATTGCACTCCTCCAATGCATCCGCAATGTATTTTGGAAGCTTGTAAATAACTAACCACCCATCAGTTTCTACGAATGGGGATTTTGTTGAAACTAAAGATGAAGACGACGAATGTGCTGCAGTCTCATTATCATTTAGCAACTCAGGCAAGCAATCTGAAAATTTATTGACTCTGTATTTTTTGTCAGTAGTTGTCCCGAGTGTGTATTATGCATAAATACCTTTGACAAGAAGTTTGCCACTTTATGGCAAATGTATTGGATTATTGACATCCACCCATTTCTTAAAAATGTTTGTGAGAAAAGTTGAATAGAGAATGGTCGAGTGATATTGAATTTGGACTTGATTTGGTTCAGCACACCCAGTTTTGACTGGCAGGCTAATGTAACTTTTCTATCACCACAAGTCACATGATATTCCATGTTTACCTTAAATCTGTAAACAAACATTAGCCATGTTTACACAGTCGTGAGGTCACATAAACCAGTTGCACAGTTAAACACTGCAATCAATTTTTTAGAAATGGTCCTGTGCATAAAGAGCACAATCTTCATGAATGACTCCAAAACATTCTAGATGTGTATATTGGATACGAGCAAGTTTATGGCTTGACCATTTCAAAAAATATTTGCACAAAGCCGTGTTCATGATCCCAATTTTAAAAGTATTTGCAGTAAGCACAAAATAATATAAAGCTTATAAACTTTACTGCACCCTTGTAAAGTCTATACACACATGAAAATGTGTGAAATCAACTAATGTCAACCAGTTTCTGACACACAACCCACAGGTTAAAAACCACTGACTTATGTACAGAGATGGTCAGTTATAAATATTTTAATTTCAGCGCTAAAGTAATATATCTACAAAGTAAAACGGCTTTATGAGTTGATTATGTGACAAACATGTTGCACATTCGGTTATTATGGACACACCTGTAAGTTTGCAAGACAAACAAAAAGTTTAACCAACAAACCTTCAAACTGCTCTATCCAACATCCAAATCCTTCAAATCGGCTGCACAAACGTGGCTTCTGCGAAAACTGCTAAAAACACCTTGCATGGCTGGCATCAAACGTCATAATAAAACAAACATGCCCCTGTAACTTAGCCTGGGCGATCCCAATATTACGTCTAATGTAAGAATGGCAGCTGTTACGCAACAACCTAAATCTTGCTGTGCGTTCACTAAACTTTGTGCTTTATTTTGAACACAAACTTAAGTTTGCATCAGCAGTTATTCACACTAAGACGAATACAATTCAAACCTCCGACGTTACATTTCCGGCGCCTTACACTGACCTTACACTACACATTTTTCCGTGCGTTGCCCGCAATAAAAACCTTGGCTTCGCAAAGTTTAAATCCGGTCGCAATCACACTCTGGGCAAGTTATTGCTCTACCACCGTTTGAACTTAATGCACATATACTTACGCTGTAGAGAACTGAGGGAGGATATTTACACCAATTCATTCAGAAAGGTGGAAATTAGATTATTATATGGTGTGAAATTCCACCTTTTTAACTGTACCATTTCGATTGGTGGAACATTCCACCTTGTAATTTTTCCACCATTTGGATTTACAGTGTACTTCGGAAATAGTGCAACGCGTAAGGGAACTGTAACAGGCTGAAATCGGGGCCAGGCTTGTTTCATTAAGTTTCGCCAGGTTGTCCATAAACTCATAGGGGAAAAAAACTTTTTGAGTCGAACAGTCAAAAGCCCGCAAAAATGTGGCATGTCCAAAAATCTAAAACAGGGAGTTTGAATGCACATGAAGTTGTTATTCTTTTTGACAACAAAGGTAATTTCGCCCCACTAAAGCCGGAATGAACTATCGTTTGGTCATGTTAATGTCGTACTTCCCCCCATTGAAACTGATTACGGGAAGGACTGACAGGAATTTTTTAAGATCACACTTAGTACAGCGATTGGGTGCTTGGCAACGTCATGACACTTTTCACGTTTACACGCTTGCTCTAGGGGGACGTCAAGTCTCTCAACAATGGGGGCAAAGCGTTTAGTCATAATTGCAGCGGCAGTGGTTTGGATGTTACGAAGTGCAGAAACAAAATTATCAATCAAAGCACGTGGGTCACCCGTCGTAACCAGGGACGTTCAAGCAAACGGGACGACTACACCAACTTTCTCAAGGCGCTCCATCACTGTTGATGCGTGCGACAACTAAAGCTCGAAGCAAACATCTCCACATTTG
>QXVZ01022896.1:0-12196 GCA_008931825.1 Phallusia fumigata | reverse complement strand
CGGAAGCACCTTTTGCCAACTGTAGGCTATTGCCAGCATGCAGATTAGCCTAACAATCCTCAAGTTTTACAGTTGTTTGACTGCTGGTAGTTTTGAATGGACCGAGTTAGAAAGGAAGAGAACATTTAACTTATAACAGTTTTATTTTCGTGTGATAAGTAAAGTGTTTTTTGTCTAGGAAATAGAAGTGGAAAAGTTAGTAGTCAACGACAGATTTCCTGGTGTATAGCGCTTGAATCTATGTGGCCCAATTATTTTCACCCAACAGAAACAAACTATAAGACCTAATAAATTAAAGCGACAATGGTTTGTATGCATTCATTAGATGACGTCGCGACACCAATTAAATTTTCTTTGAATGATTAAATGTCCGGTTTGATGAATAATAACAACATTCCAAGCAAATGCGGCCTGGTAGATGTAAGCAAAGTGAATACAACAACAGGAAAAGAGTCACGCGCCCGCCACTACATATAACAATTAATGACTCACATGCAAGTCGATAATGAAAGCAGCACTACGTCTATTGATTTGTGTATTTGTACCGAACACAATTAGGGATGATTTATGATCATATTTGGTCTAGATTTATGTTGGCTTTATTCATTATTTTATTTCAATTTGCCTGACAAGGAAAAACAAGGCTAAACAGTGTTATGTCACTCGAAATCTAGTTCCGCTTTGAGCCGCTAATCATCCAGCGGAGTTCGCTATTGAGCTTAACCAGTCGTACAATGGAAAAGAACAAGCTTCGGCAAACAAATCCTTTGGCATTGTGACCAGCCGTGGCATGACGCCACGAAGGTTGCGCCCGTGGTATATTAATAGAGCGTATGAAAGCCCGACTGCCTCAAAATGAAACTAGTTGCGTAGTGTTTGCCCTGATAAGCAGTTACGTGCTCGATTTAGGTTTACTTGTGGCTAGGTATTTAGTACATCAGGAACCAGATTAGGCGTGGTACTGTATTTTCCACAAGTTGATTAGTGCTCTATTTTGCAGAGCTTTTATGTGATTAATAACTCAGTAGAAGTGTGGATGTGTTGAAATCGACTGGTGCGAAACAACAGAGGCTTAGACCGGGCATATAACTTACCAAACTACTAACATCCATGGTAAAAGTACAAAAAACTTAAATCATATCATTCCGTAGTATTTGAGACAGATGAACATCCAATATCGTAAAGAAGTGCCAACAAGTGATAGTGGACTATGAGAATAATTCCAAAACGATAAACCAAAGCAAAATTTGGAGATTTCGAAGTGGTGGGATGTAGATGCGACTTCAAATCCGCTTCTAGTTGATTGGTGAAATAACTGTGTGACATAGAAACCAAGTTTCGCATCGTCATCAGGGTTTAAGGACAATAGAAAATGTTGTTTAATTACACACAGCAAATGCCAAATGTCCACTTGTAATACAATACGATACATAAGCCCCCTACGATACAGACTACAGTAAACCAATTATTCGATCATTTTAATACGATACAATAAACATCAAAACTCTCGCTCCGCAACACCAGTTAACACAACACCTTAGTATGTCCATTTGACAGGGAGAATTTTGTGAATGATTGCACAATGAAACAGTTAAAAGACATTTAATTATCAGTTTAATACACAGCAACACCCAAAACGTACATTTGTGCCTAAAAGTTTATGCGAAATAAACTTGCAAGGAATATACGACCCCCTTAAGGTGTTAAGGCTTCGGCTTTTCTTCGTTGTTTCGGAAAGTGGAACTTACAAACTAAGACGCAAATACGAACTTTCGTAAAAAAAACAGATTTATTACGTGAACCAGTGTGCTTTTATCCTACAGTTCCATTAGTTTTTCGTTTTAACTACATTTTACAGAGCACCGACTGTTTCAGTTTATACATCTCAAATGTTGTTGAAAGGAAAGTTCGAAGCCGGGGCAATTTGCGATTACAAAAGAAGTTTTTTTTGTAAGAATGCTTGGCTTTCACTGCATTTAGTACTAAGAATGACAACACGACGCTTCACTGTCTCTTAAAATTGTCAGCAATTTACCAGTGTGTTTTTTGTAGTCAGCAGTTTTACCATAAAACTTAACCATAAAATTACCAGCCACTTTTTTCGTTAAAACATTCACCATTTTCACCAAATTTGTAATAGTGCCTGCAATGTTAACACTTGTTTACAGAAATTTTTTAAGAAAAAATTAAAAACAGGGCTACTATAGTGCCCAATGCCTAAAATATTGTGTCAAAACTTCAGAATCATATTGTTTTTAGTTTTCCAGATATTGCAATGTAAAATTTGCACCTGCTTTTCTCTGGTTGCCAAGTATTCCTTATTAATGACTGCTATTTTAAGTGTACTATGGACAAACTTTTACAAAATAGGCTTAAAAGTTTTAATTAATACTTGCTCATGGTCTTTTTATATTTCAACCATATTCAAACGCAAAACTCTTAATGCCTATTGGTGTTTTAAAATGCAGCACATGGCCTATAAGAGGGCTATTTGAATATTTATAATATACAGCCCTTTTACAACGTTGTTCATCAAACATTCAAGATTAGATTTTATAATTTTTTGTTATGCAGCCTAATTTGTTTTCTTACTGATGGCACTTAACCTTTGTTTATCAACCATTTTGTCACATGCTTGTTGTCAAGTTAGCTACTTATCTGTGTAAAAAAATACAATGCCAACATTCAGTGGGCAACTGGCAGAAGGTTTTGGAGATAAAATACATTTTTAGAAAATGCAGCCCTGATGACTAATAGATTTTTTGTGACAAAGTATGCATTTTTGGCTTTAAGGAAACTACACCAGCTTTTGTGTTTACTCGCCTTGCCTATTGGTAGGGATGTTCAAAGTAGCATGTTTAGTTTAAGGATTCAAATTCAGCGAGGTTCGAAGCCAAATTTCCTTTCCTGTTTAAATCAGGTAATTGAAACTAATAATATTTCACGCTTACCTGCGCGTTTAATGTGATAATAAATAATGACAACAGAAGGGTGCAACAAGTAATAGGAGTATCACAAGAAGATTAAGATTTCCGCAGCATCGGCAAAATTTAAAAGTGTTGTTGTCTCTGCAACCCGATTTCTCTGTTTGTGGTTGCGTCAGGGCGAAAATAGTTGTTGCCTTACTGGCTTTGGCCTTTTAATCACAAACATTGTGCAACCTTTGCATGTAACTGTAGCGATGCATGTCTGACAATGTTTAGATATTTTAAGGAAACTACCATCGGGAGATGCAATAGAAGGCAATAGGTTTTTTGTCAAAGTTAAATAAACTGACTTATATTGTTGTTTTGTTTCTTTTCATACGCAATTCTATGTTCCTTTCTGACCCCAAAAATGAAAGACTCGAATTCGATATTCTGTACTTCAAACAACTATTTGAGAACAGCCAGTTATTCGACTTTGAACATCCCTACCTATTGAGCTCAAAGCTTTGTGATTGAATTGTGTTCAGTTGTAAACCACCATTTTTTTATTTTTTTATTTAGGCAATCATGACTTAACTGTCATTTTTTAAACTGTGGAATATTTTTACTAATGCCTAAAGTTACCAACAACAGTAAGTGACAAATTTTTTTAACACTTTGTTTGGCAAATATACTTTTTGTAATATTTAGTTTTGCTGGTAACGGCAAATTTGTTTTGATAATATAAGCTGGTGTAAAGGCTCCTTGCTTTGTTAAAAGTTCACCATGGTTTTTATTGAATTATTATTAAACAGCAATATTTTTTTAGATAATTCGATTTAAGCAGAACCACACAAGATGAACTGTCATATTTTTTGCTTCTTTGTTTTGCTGCTGTGCTCAACACAGGTAAAATTAGTTTAAATAAAGATAGAAAGGATTAATAGTTGTACAGACTCTGTTTTTTTTTACCCAGCCAAAACTGTTTGGGTTTAAACCATTTCACGCTGATCAAAGTAGCCAAAATTTAAAGTTTGCTGCTTGTGAATTCAAATCCTGCCGTAAGGTTCCATATTCTGGAGTTGAAGCAATTATTTTATGTCAGTTATACCGAGTCATTTGGCAATCCTAAAAAATTGTATACCAAAGATGCTTTATCATGAAAAATGCTGTGTCTGGTCATTGATAAAAAATTATTTTTGAAATGTCATTGTTGGGTTTATAAAGGGATTGTAGAAAAATTCCACCCTTTTAAGTTCAACCATTTTTGCCAAGCTGAACATTGGCGGTTTTGGGTGCTAAATCGTCATACAAAAAGTAACAAGATCAAATTGAATGCTGAGGGGACTATAAAATGACATTTAAAAATGTTTTTTGAGGTTTCCAATGAAGTACATGTTGGTTTCTGTTTCTTTTCGCTTAAAAACATTCTTTACGGATTTGTTTTTTTGCAAATGATGGAAGTGTAGGTAAAAACAATATCTTCCAAATAATTTGCAGAGATTTTAAGTATTTTACATCATGTTTATTATGATTTTACAAATCTTATAGATTAATGGGATTACAAATGAATCTGTAACCATTACCAACGTTGGATTCAATCGGTTTACTGTTAACTGGGTGAATGAAAGTTCTGACTATGTTGTCTACGTTCAAGTCGGTGTAATTGAAAGTGATTCAACTGTTGATCAGGGTGTGGTGCCTGCAAACATTCCAGTAAGTTATCAGATTGTATTTTATACATATGTGTTTTTTTCTGCTATTTATGTTAAGTAGAGAGAGCATGCTTTGAGACTTTTAATTTTGGGTTTGCTGACAAATGGGACACTACAAAAAACGTTTTTTAACACTTTTAAATGAGGTGATTGGGAAAAAGTATTGCTTTTTAAGGTAGTTTAACCATTTTCTGTGTCATCCCAGTATGAGGTGACTGAACTAAAAGACGGTACACTGCTGGCACCTAATATTCTTTATGGGATTCAAGTTCATGAAAATAACTCTGGTGTTGAAACGATAGCGACAAAATCAGCAACTACGAGTAAGTAGACTATATTTATAGCATATGGCCATCAACAGTACTGAATCTTACAACAGAGAGATAACAACTTGTCATGGAGAGTCCTATTAATTGCCACCTAGTTTAAGGTGACTGCAGGTCACACTATTACATCTTTTCTGTCTAATGCAAAACCCTTTTATAATTTGCAAGTATAGGAGACAGTTTTCTGCTGTTACTTTTTCCCTTAGTTAAACCATCTGTTAACCCACAGCCTCTCAAAACATAAAAATTTAAAACAGCAATAGTTTTGGGTCTGAAGAGAACCCCAAATCCATTTTTAAACGGTGACTGTTTTACGGTTGCTAACGGGCTGCTACTTCACACATAAACGGGCATTTGTTCAGGGCAGCAAGGTGGGCGTTTTGCTGATTAAAATTAGACAGCATTGCCTTCAATACGTTTTGTTTTTTCTGATGTAGAAGACAGTGTGGCACAGCAATTTATTTTTTAGATTTTATTTTTTGTTTTGCCATACCGATGCCTTAAAGTCAGTATAGATCGTTACTGCATAGTTGTATGTATCAGACATGCAACACCTCCCAACATATTTCAAGAGATTTTTTATGACAGACTAAAGCCAGCTGTTAATGTTACACCACTGGTTTACAGGATTGCCTAGTGTTAACCAAGATATGTTTGTTAAATAACGCTATTAAAGATAATACGTTACAATAACTTTGCTCTCACGTCCAGTTGTACTCTCTTCTATACAGTAGCATGTAAGCTTATATTTGGTTGGTTAAAAAGCACATTGTTGTTGTTGGATTTACAGCGCCTGCTGAAACCGCATTGGAATGGGTCATTTAGAGTTTGTTGTGGGGTTTGCTGCGGCTTGGCTAAAGGTTACTGCAGGTCAAACTAATTAGTTGGTAGTACTGTGGGGTTTAATTCATGCTTTTGACATTGAAATTGTAATTGACATGATGTAAGAAAGAAATTTAGTTAGATTATAAATGGAAATCTGTACTTTTTGTTTAAATTTGTAAAACTGATTCTTAAACCAATCACGTCCTAAAAACATCACTTTTATTCAGACCCATATGTTTATGCTAGCAGAAACAAACATGTTATAAAATGCCAAGGGATTTAGGGACCCAATGTAATGCGCATATTGAATACATATCCAATGTAATAATAAAAATAGTATATGTGGAGAACATCGTTTTGAGGTGGTAGTGTATGTGGAATGAAAATATGGAAAACCTCACCTCTCTAGTAAACACACTTTACTTAATCTTTTTATTTTTATTATAGATGTTGGGCAACCTTTACAACCCACCAGAGACTCATCCACAGTGGACTCCATAACTATAAGATGGAATGCTGTTACTGGTGCTACTAAGTATAGAGTCACATGGAATCCAGTGGGCTCTGGTTTGGGCACACAAAGTGATTCAGATTTAACAGGGCTTTCTCACACCATTAATGGCTTGACAGCCAGCACCAACTACAGCATTACAGTTGCAGGCAAAGGAGACAGTGGCATGTATGGCCAGGAGTCTTTACCTTTAACAGCTGAAACAGGTAAAATACAAAATATGGAATGAAAAATTTCACAGTTTTATTAACTGTCCTTTTTCACATTCTGCTATAAAACACTGTTTGGATACAAAAGCCTGGATACCTTGTTTTATATTTCCCACTAAAATTATTTGTTCATGTAACGTTAATTTCTATCTCATTTATAGGTACCAATGTGGGTAAACCCATATGTTTTTGCTCACAAAATACATTTTCAGAATAAAAATTATGTTAGCCTAACACCACCCTTAAATAATCACAACACCTGAGAAGTTTTGGTGAACTTTGCACAAAAATTTTCCGATTTGTCTACTGGTATAGTAAAACAATTAGGGTGTGGCTACAGTTATTTAGGATGCTCCACACATTGGCACTTTTTGCCCATATCAGAATGTTTGTCACACAAAAAGATTTGGTTGCAGTGTCAGATTTGTGTAGTTGCGTGCATTATGTTATTGTCTGGGGCGGCAAACCTAAATTTCCAACAACAAAAAGAAACAAAATTTCTTTAGGATTGTGATGCTGGCTTATGCAGTAAGTAATATATCATGTCGCAAGATTAGTTATTCTGTGCAACTATGAATTTTTAAAATTAGGAGTTTGGGGTGTGTTACCTTTTTCTCACAAGTTATACATGTAGCTTTTGCTCTGTTTTTTTTTTTCTCTCTTTACAGGTGGTAGATATGTTTATGGAGATGTGCCATCTGTTTTTTCTGACCCCGTGCCCCCCCCAATACATAAACTGTTTTTTACATGCGTGACTAACACAATTAGTTGTGGGCTATATACACAATTTAGTAATAGCACATACTTGCTTTACCATGGCAGACAAATAATTGTGGGTCCCCTTCCTAAAGGGGACACATTGTTTCTGTAGCCCCCTAAAATGGGGCAAATAGTTAAACAGTGTCTGAATTGGATGAAATTTAGACAGTTTGTATTACATGTCATTATGGTGCAATAACTAATGTTTTTTACCCTATAGCCGCAGTGGATACCCCGCTAGCCCCTAAAATGAGGCAAATAGTTAAACAGTGTCTGAATTGGATGAAATTGAGACAGTTTGTATAACATGTCATTATGGTGCAATATTTGATTTGTTTTACCCTATAGCCCCAGCAGTTACCCCACTAACCCCTAAAATGGGAAAAATTAAATTTGTNTGAAATTTAGACAGTTTGTATAACATGTTATTGTGATGCAATATTTGTTGTACTTTACCTTATAGCCCCAGCAGTTACCCCACTAACCCCCTTAAATGGGGCAAATTAATAAAAGATGTCTGAATTAGATGAAATTTAGACAGTGTGTATAACATGTCATCATGGTGAATTTGTTGCTGTGTTTACCCTATTACCCTGGCACTTAACTAGCCTTTTAAAGTTTGTAGGTTGGGTCATAGTTACTTAAATTATTAGTTCTGTGATTCATTTGCTGTTGTCAAAAAAGTAAAGAAAAAATATCTGCTTCTGTTCTGTNATGCAACACGACCTGACGCGAGGGAGTGATTGACCCCCCCCCGACTCAAGCGGCGCAACGCTCAGCGGTTGGCCACAGGCCGCTACTTTACACATAAACAGGCGTTTATAGGATGTGGCCAGGTGGGCGTTTCATTTTAATTGTCTTGTTTTATGACGGACAAAGCTCAGCTGTTTATATTCTGGTTTAGGTGATTGCGTGGCGTAAACCGAAATGCGTCTGCTAAATAACGTTGTAAAGATGATACATTACAATAACTTTGCTTTCAAATACAGTTCTACTCTATTGTACAAAAGCATGTAAGCGCATGGTTAGTTGGTAAAGAAGCTTAATGTTATTGTGGTTGAATTTATAGCGCATTACTAAAAATGCGCTAAAGAGATTCGTTAAGGGTTTGTTGCAGATCGGCCAAAGGTCACTGTAGGTCAAACTATTGGTTAGTATGGATGTGGGGTTTAAACTATGCTGTTTACAGTAAGATTGTAATTGGCATAATGTAAAAAAAATGATTTGGAAGGAATATATGTGGAAATTTTCCTGTTTGTTTTCCCACTGATTTTTAAACTGATCATATCCTAAAACATCGCTACTATTCAGAAACTTCATGTGTGTGGCCATATGTTTATGCTAGCAGAAACAATCATGTCATAAAATGCCAAGGGAATTTTGGGTCCAATGTTATGCAGACATTGAATATATATCCAACATAATGAAGGAAATGGTACATATGGAAAACATCAATTTGGGGTGGTAGTGTATGTGGAAGGGGGGTATGGAGAACGCCACCTCTCTAGTTAAACAATGATTGAACTAGATAAAAATCAGACAGTTTATAGAATATGCCTTTGTGGTGTCTTTTCTATGTTTGATTCACTAGACCCAGCAGTTACCCCGCTAGCCCCCTAATATGGGACAAATGATAAAACAATGTCAAAACTGGTTCAATCTTAGACAGTTTTAAGACCTATAGCATAAGGTTTGCCATAGGTCCCCCAAAATAGGTAAATTTGGTGTACAGTGTCCATTAAATTTTATTTTGTTGCATCTGTAGTTCTAACCATGAAAACTGCAATTTAAACATTGCACATGAAATGTGTATAAAAATGCATTTGCTACCATGTTTCATGTTTCTATTACTCAACTTATTGTTTCAACTGTTAGTAACAAAACATATAATCAGCATTTGCATCCACTGGTTACTGCCTGTGGATTAAATCATTCAAAAAGCTAATCAAACTAAAAGAACCAGTGTAAATTGAAATGTGGAATGGAACAGCACTATCATGAAAGCCAGCTTCTCTTTATTCTTTTCGCTTTTTTTATGCTACTTCCAATGGGCACCAGTGAAAATAATTGTTAAAAAATATTTGGTTGTGCTAAACCTAAAGGGCCCTGCTGCACTACTGTTTGAATGATAAGCATTTTATTGAAAAAATACATTGGCTAAACCTAACTTACATAGCTGCTGTAGCCAACTATTCACTATAACTGTTTTTTTAACCTGTTACTTGTTTTGCAATTTATAGTACCTGATGCACCAACACTCACAACCGTTTCTCCAACGACCAATGCTGAAACAACTAGTCTCACTGTCACATGGTCTAAACCTACTGGAGGAGATTCTATTACACAATATATGTTAAATGGATTTGGTACAACTAAACCCACTGAATCTCATGTCTTTGGCCAACCTTCTTATACCAAAGTTGTTGACAAGCTCATCCCTGGGCAGAACTATGATGTATCAGTTATTGCCACCAATGGTGGTGGAAACAGTGACCCCAGTGCTCCTTTTAGTCAAAGAACAAGTAAGTGATTTATCAATAAGATTTGAAAAAAAAAATAACTGTGGTGAATTATTGTTTCATCCTGTACAGATCCTGCAAAACCTTACAATGTTTCAGCAAGCCTGACTAAGTATAATACTCAGCTGAATGTAAGCTGGGCATACACAGGGTTTGCAAATAATTTTACTGTTAACATTTACATAAATGGAACAATCTCAAAGACAGTACATTCCCTCGTTGATAGCCTGGTCATAGATGACCTTACACCAGGCCAGGAATATACAGTTACAGTGACATCTGTAAGCGGCAAATTTACAAGTACTGAATCTGAACCTTCCAATCCAGCTCGTACTAGTAAGTTTCACACTTGGGGTGTTGCTCATGGTGTGCTGGTGCTGGTGTTGTTGTGGCTACTAGGAATTTTCTAATGTTGTGGCTACTAAGAATGTTTCTAATGTTGTGGTTACTAAAAGTTTTATGACATTATTGTGTCATGGTGTGGGAAGTGGTGTTTAGTTGGTGACATATCTGCATGTAACTTAAACCTGGCTAGTTAGGTCTTTCCTTAATTGCTCCAGTGGTGAATTCTGTAATAAACAGTGGTCCTTTATTTGTCAACAGTTCCATCCATCCCAATTAACGTGACATTGGCTCAGGACTTTACTGACCCTATGACTAGACTCAAATGTAGTTGGTTTCTAAAGCAAGCCAACTTTGTGGTCTCAAGCTTCAGTATAACCCTTATTGGGCAAAAAAATATTACAGCCAATGTAACTTTTACATCAATCAGTCAACCATTTTCTTATGTGTGGATTGATTTAACTCCTGGGGAAAGTTACAGTGCTATTGTGACATCAGTAAGTCATGGTGTAAGGAGCCCAGATTCAAGTATTTCTCTGTCACGGACAACAGGTAAATTCACCCCAAAATTGGGAGACACACAGCAAACATCTCACTGCTTCTTTTACTGTGGAATTTTGGTTGAATACAAAATTCTATCAGCCCACATTCATTTTACACTGTTTATTGCTTTGGCATCACATTTACTACTTCGCTAAAATGCAAAGAACTGCCCAGTTCACTTTGAGGCTGAATCTTCGTGGAAAGTTTCATTCTTTATTCACGTTTGTTTTTGCATCTTTGGTTCATTTGACTTAAAACCATTTTACTGCAAGGAAAAATGCTGAGTTCAAGGTGTGCTGTTCGTATTACTGTCAACCCCAATCCAAATATACCATTACATAACAGAGCAGCAAATAGCGTAAGCTTAAAAAGCCATTTACACTTTCTTGACTTTTAACACATACACTTCTACCACTTAAATGTTAGACAAGAGAACTGCAACTGTTCCTTGTGTCATCTACCAATGTTCTAAATTGCTTTATCATTGGTTAAAAATTTTACTTTTAACTGATTCGATAGGGATTCTCAACATGTCTTTAAGGTCATTATTGCCTATGGTGAACTTTATATCCCAACAGACCCCCCTACACCAAGTTCAGTGACTTTGGGAAGATCCAGTGTAAATCCAACAAGTAGTTTGACTTTGACAATCAACATGACATTTGCTGCTGATTTTGTCATTTCTGGTTTTAATGTGACTGTAAATGGCTCGAAAACTCCCACACATTATGCTAACACTACTTCAAGTTCTCTGTACATTTTTGAAGTAACCAGGCTTACTCCTGGTGAAATATATTTGGTGTCAGTTAATACAGTGAGTGGAGGGGCCAAGTCTGCACCCACTGACTCAAACAGCCAAAGGCCAGGTAACTTGTTTGATATTCTCTGCAATGTTTTTAACACCCCACGCATCTTTATTTTGTATGTTAAGGAAAAATGTTGTGCTGTTTTGTGGATATTGGTGTTCGGATGAAATCTGAGATTTAATTTGGCAGGACAGTGATAACACTTTTTCACTTTGTTACTAGTTCCTCCTACTCCAGTGAATGTAACACTGATGCTTGATGCGAATGACTATCTAACTAGCCTCAGATGTAACTGGTATCTTGTTGAACCAAACTTCGTGGTCTCCCACTTTACGATAATCCTTGTTGGGCAGAAAAACATAACAACCAATGTAACCTTTACACCAGCTAGTCAACCATTCTCTCATGTAGTAAATGGTTTGACTCCTGGGGACAGTTACATAGCTTTTGTGAGATCAGTAAGTCATGGCACGAGCAGCCCAGTTTCAAACATTTCTCAGTTGCAGACAACAGGTAAAAGTCACCAAAAACCATACAAAACCAGAAGACACAACTAACACTTCACTGCTTATTTTACTGTGGAATTTTGCTTAAGTACAAAATTCCAGAGCTCATGTACATTTCACAATGCTTTTCGCTTGGAAGCATAACAGTTACTGTCAATGGTGGGCAAACCGTGGCTCTCGAGTTGCATGTGGCTCCCCAGCATGTTTTTTGTGGCTCTTCTAGCTGAAT
>QXVZ01022895.1:0-13748 GCA_008931825.1 Phallusia fumigata | reverse complement strand
AATAAAGCACACTACATGACCCGAGTACACTTCATAATGTGAGCATGCTAGGTTGAGATCGCGTGAGATGATTGCTACTCGGTCAATTTAAATTAAGTTTTGAGCCACCACAAGTCCGTTGTTATTCAATCTAGTTCAGCCCGCGGCAAATGTTTGATTGACAACACCTCAAAAAAGTTTCAATACCACTTCAATATGTCAATGACGATTTTATTCACTTTTATAGTTGGGAAAAATAAGAAGAACAGCCATTCATTTGCCTCAAATTTACTTAGTAACCACAAAATGGGGCCCATCTGGACCCTAACAACTCCAACTGCCATAGCCCCCCGGTTTACTGCCAAGAATTACCACAGAACAAACTGTTTTGCTTGTGGCGAAACCCAATTTAATTTTAAAAAGTCAAGTCGTTGTTAACAAGTGTTTTGTTAGAATTAGCACAGACGGATGGGGCGGGGACTTTGTTTCCCTGTCCCATCCGTCTGTGCTAACGGAAATTGTCCCCTTTACTTTTTTGCACTACACAATTTCTTAACGTTGAGCAGCTATTTCCGACTTCATGATTGTTTTAGTGCATTCTGTGTCGCTACAATTTCTTTCGCCAAGAAAAACAAAGTCAACTTGTAGCTTTTACAAGCTACACATTCAAAAAAGCGGGATAAAATCACTTTGCCTGCTCCAAACATAGAAATCTGAAAACATCACATAGTCATGGTTGTTGAATTGTCGAGGTGGAATTTATTCTTGTGCTTTATTTGCTGTGTAGCCTCCATATGTGCCAAAACTTCGCTTTCAGTTTTCGTCATTAGAAATGTTTGAACCATGTTTTTTATTTCTGGATGGCGCACAATTTCGTTTACCACATGCAATATTTAGTAATCTCTGGTGCTTAGTAGTTTATTAACTTGTCAACATTGTGCACTTTTATCCGCCTGTGTACAACCATGCTCGAAGCATTAGGCTGGCAACGGGCGCGTCGTTGGTAACGTTTGAACTTCCTGTTTTTTGCCTTTTCGGTTCCTCTTAGGGCTAGTTTACACGGGCAAAAAAGCCTACGAAGCGAACTGCCAAGTGCACCAACAGTATTCAAAGGCAGGTCATTGGTAACGTTTGTCGTTTGGTCCCTGTTTTTTGCTTTCTCGCTTCCTTTTGGGAGCTAAACGCACGTTAAAAAAATCATTTCGTTCGGATAAGTGAAGTATAAGTTAAAGGGTCTCAGAAAGTAGACCATATTGTTTGTAGGGTTTTGTGGAGAGGCCTACTGACTCGGATAATGACTCCGATACAAGCAGTACACTGAATAACGAAGATGCATTCAACGAATAGAAAGATAAACTCCAGCTGATTCTTGAGACAAAATACACTTGAATTACATTGACAAGGCTAGCAAATAGTCTGGTTGATTGAGTTTGATTTCTGTCTGTCTGTCTCAGTGGCAGGAAAGTTGCACTATAGAGAAAAGGGCCTCACTTGTTTTTCTTCGCAGTTAAGAATTACCTAAAATGGCTATGAGAAGGTCACTTGCTAAATTTGTGCCGGGTTCGTGTGACAAATGATCGATGTGTCTATGAAAGTTTGCACATATTAACCACATCCGGAAAGTTCGAATGCTAGATAAGAAGATTAAATTGTGCCTGGTCATCCAGTGGTTTGATTTCTGAGTGACATAACGTGTTAAACGTGGTTAAAACGATAAAAATACAAAGGTGTATGCTACATGTTCAAACTAATTTGTTTTAACCTGTTGTTCAGACTAGTAAACTTGAGAAATGTTTTGGACCGAATACATTAACGTCTGATGGACAGGAGATAGGGCATTGGAGCAAAAATTTTGCCTAGAATTTTTTCTCCTTTTGCAAATGAATATTGGATCAAAATATCCGTTATTGTCCTCTATGCCCACAATTAGTTGGTATTATTGCCAACTTAAAATATCATATTGATATCTCAACTATATCCCTTTAATCAAATGTAGTGTTTGCATCAGAGTTGGATCAATTACTATCAGTAATTGAGCTGAATGTGATTAAATACTATTTTTGGTGTGATTGTAATTCAAACTATTGAGTTTGTGTAATTGTAAAAATTACAGTGTAGTTTGCTTACACTTTTATCTCATTCCTTCTCTAATTCCCCTTTTGCAAGATACATTTGCTACAGATTTTATGCATCATTTTGGAAGCATGGCTATACATTGTAGAAATATAGATTATTGTGCTGTTGTGTTAAAAACAGTGTGTTGAAATCTAAAATTATATGATCCAAATCAGGTTTGCGCATTTTGTAAACTTGCTATGTGATATGGGATTACAAATGTTACATCAGGCAAATATGTTGTGTGTTTCTAGAATGCCCTAACAAGTGCCCACAACAGTGTTGTGTCAGCACATAGTTCAGTTGAGATAATACACAACTATCATTCACTACAACCGCAACCCAAGAATCCATGTATGTCGGGGCAGGTTCCACAAAACCCTGGAAATGTTCAACAACCAACATATTTCAGTAAAGTATTAGCTTATTAAACAACATTTATTTATGACCTAGCATACACATGTGTGTAATTTTCATGTCTTTTTGGGTGATGAAAGGATTGAAATGATGTGTTTGGTCTGATTTAACAAATATCATAGGTAAAGACCTAAATAACTGCCCCAATTTGTTGCTGCTCGCTTGCTATATATCAAATTTCCATTAACCTTTGTGTTTATCTTGGTTTCGGTTTTAAACCGGATGTTTCAGGCCTTGATCTAAAAGAGTAAAATTAAGCAATCCCTGTGAAATTAAGCAATTTACAGTTGCATGTGGGTGGGAACCCATACATTTATGCTTACAGAATTATGTTTAATGTTTAAAAGGAAAGTAGGAAACTACAATGTATAATAGGAAAAGGAAAGGGTGAAATGTTTCAATTAATGGATTAAGTTTTATCAGTATATTAATAGGCTAGATATTTCTAGCTTTACTTTGCCTTTTAAATTTCCCAACAATTTTGGTTCTGTCTATGATTTACCCACTTTAGGCCATTTTCATTTAACAACAACTTACTTATTTCTTTGTCCTACAGAACCGCCCAACTGGTGCAGAGGCAAATTTCTTGGGAAAGGTGCATTTGGAGAAGTTTTTCTTGTTATTGATATTTTAACTGGGTGGGCAGTAGCAGCAGAAAAAATGGTGGAACTTCAATCAAATAGTAGCGCTAATCTTGAGGTAGGCATTCTTGGGATTGAAATGGTGAGAACATGTCCAAATGACACATGCACTTTGTGAAAATGTCTGCATTTCCAAAATTTACTAAGTGTATCGACCAGTTGTGACATCATACCTGGCAAACAAGTAATTCCATACAGTGCAAATAAATTCTCAAAAATGTTTTGTTGTATTTGGCCAGATTATGACATAACAAGCATGCGAATTTTTAGGCATTCAAAGCCTTACAAACAGAGATCAAGATTTTGAGTTCATTTAGCCACAAAAGAATCGTTCAGTATATTGGATCTTCTTGGAATAACAACACGTTATCGATATACATGGAATACATGCCTGGGGTAGGTTACTTTGTACTGTACAGTGGTAGACTACAGATTGGGTTTGTTCTCAGGAGTGAAAACAAGATTGGTATACAAACTCCTGATAAACCGTGTTGTCATACATTTTAATGTTCAATACGGATTTGTCTTTAACTAAACCGTGTGGCTAGACAACCTTTGGCAGCATATTTCTCAAATGGGTCTCTATCAATTGATGTTTTTGTTTTTCAGGCAGTTATGCCATGCTGGTTAATGAATGTCAGGCAGTAAGCCATGTTGGGTAAAGGATAATCAGTTTTGTGAAATTCACTTCACATCGACTGGTGGAAAGTTATGACTCCACAGTACAGATTTTTATGTTGCAAATGCTGGATTGCCTTTTCACTCGGGCAGACCTGAAAGGCCATTAAAACTGTTGCTTAAATTTTTTTTATTGCCACAGCAAACCAGCTTTGAACCTGCTTCAAATGTTTTAAATTCGGAATTTAGGCTTAATCCTAATTTTATTGGGTATCGTAGCTTACAACAAACACATGTACTAACATAAAATGTCAATGCTTTTGAACCACCTGCAGAAATAACTAGCGTACTTCAGTGTTACATTTAATTCTTCGTATTTTGTCATTCAAACCAGATTTAATGCAGTGCCCACTTCCAACATAACCTAAATCTCAAAATATGTTTTAAGACCATTGTTGCGGGTATCATACCGTTTCTGCAAACACCCATGCAAACTGTCAACAAACTGGAAATGCAAAAACTGTATTGATCCTTAGTACAAACAGCATGGAAGTGCTGTGCAAGTAGTGATTAGGACTTGGTTTTCCACCTGCGTTTAAAACAAATGTTGCTATGTACAAATATTGCTAAATGCTTTTTTTCTATCCTGCAGCTTGTCCACACACTTTTGGCATGAAATGTTTGATGGATTTGGATTAAACTTTCACAGCTGGTAGATATGGTCATGGAGTCGTGTCATTGGTTTGTTTGATCCCATAGCCCTAATGGGTACACCGCTAGTCCCCTAAACTGGGTCAAATTGTTATTTAATCACTGAATTTGATGAAATTTGAACAGTTTGTATAACATGTCATTGTAATGTAAAATATTGATATGTTTTACCCCATAGCCCCAGCAGTTACCCCATTAGTCCCCTAAAATGGGTAAAATTGGTAAACATTCTCCGAATGTGATGGAATTTAGACAGTTTGTATAACAAGTCATTGTGGTGCTACAATTAATGTGTTTCCAACTAGTCTCCTAAAATGGGTCAAATTCTTGAACAATGTTCGAATTGGATGAAATTGAAACGGTTTGTATAACTTATCATTTGTGTTGCAATAATGTATGTTTTACACCTTAGAGCCCCAGCAGTTACCCCACTAACCCCCTTAAATGGGTCAAATTATTAAAAAATGTCTGAAATTGATGAGTTTGTATAACATGTCATTTTGGTGGATTTGTTGCGGTGTTTTACCTTATACTTCTGGCAGTTAGCATACTATCCGTTTCAAGTTTGGGTCATGTGTTATCATCTTGTTAGAATAAACTATGTTTCCCTTCGGCTTGAGTTTATTTCGCTTGGTGAAAGAAATAATAGCGACCCAATTTCACTAAAACAATCACCAAGCCCGAAATATTTGCGCAACGTTGAGACGTTATAAGGCGCAAAAATAATGGAGGGCACAAATGGTGGATCAAGGTGGAACGCACTGCAGCTACACCGTCATTATAGGGCGTTATGAGGGGGCCTCACAAGAGTTTTTGGCGCATTGTGAGAAAGATTTTATACCTTTAATTGTATGCGTGAGTGATTTTGCCATGCTGTTGCAGCTCAGACCTTGACCTTGTGTTAGTATTTAGTGGTTGAGCAGTTTGGCACATGTTTAGTTTAACTTCCTTATTGACATGCTTACTACATATGTTTACATATATATGTATGTGTTTGTTAATTATGTACTTTGATTCTAAGATAAACTTGTGTTGTAATCAACTGTAAGAGATTCTGTGATCCAAGGATAATATTGTTTAACAATATGTTTGCGCAGGGTTCTATTAGAGACCAAATCGATGATGAAGGCCCCATCACAGAACCAGTGACGCGCAAATATACGTTCCAGGCTCTGGAAGGTCTCGTCTACCTTCATGGTCGCCGCGTCATACATCGGGACATCAAAGGCGCCAATGTACTGAGAGATGCATATGGAAACGTAAAACTAGGTAAGTAACTTCGAAATTACATGCAAGTGTGGATTCCCGTTTAAATCCCCTAGTTCACCTATCTTTACTTCCAAAAGCACCGGGCATTAGTTAACAGCATTACAGTTCGGATCGATTTGTTCTTTAGAGATCGGCACCCCGCAGCTCTTTCATTTCTCTAACTGGATCCCTTGACCCAAGAAAGTAATGATGTGATTGTCACATTTTTGCGTTGCATTTATTATGGTCAAAGACTAAGAGTACAAAATGTTAAAAATCTGGTTCTACTATAGAAGCAGTTCTTCCATTTTTACAATGGCTTGTCATATTGTTTTTAACCTGTTCCATTTTTCTGCCCAACAGTTTGTTCCGAACGTTTGATCAAAAAAGAGTCGTTTAAATTTCTTGTTTACACGTGATAGATGGGTATGTAAAGTTGTGTACTGTAACTTTTCACCCCAGTTTACCCACAGGCCGTCAAAACGCAAAGTTAAATACAACAATATTTACCATGGTAATGTCCTACGAGATTCCTATTTTGACATTTACAATGCAAAGTATTTGAAAGTATTTTGTCACTTTTGGCTATCATTCAGTTTTTGAACATCAAGCTGTGACTGCGTAGTGGTACCCGAAATGCGTTTAAATTCACGCTGTAAAAGACGGTGCAACTCAGCTCCTAATTACAGTAATTCTCTGCAGTAGATTAGCATGTGTCGTGTCCTGATGTAATGTACAGGGTGTGCGTGAGTTCTTCAAGATGCTGTCGTCCAAGTCGGATAAATATTCATTCAGTATGTGGTGTCATAACGTGCTAATAATCCGGACTGCCGTATTGAGAACCTCGGAGGTGAATCTCCGGGATTCCAAATCACACGTTGACTCCGTTTGTGACATCGTTGGTTTATTAAGATTTCAGCATAAGAATATTTCCAGCATTTAATTGCCATTAGCAGTCTATTCAAATAGAAGGCAATGAAAGACAATAACAGTCATTAGCAATTAATGTAGGCTAACAACGTAAATAATGATTGCCAACCCCTATTGTGGGTCATATCTGATTAAATCGCCTATATGCTAACCTATAAGTTTCTTGCTTGATGGTCTCCACAGGCTCATGCTCTAAAGTCCAGGCTACCCTAAATTTCTAATTAAACATCTTTACATGACTAAGGCCATAGGGAAAGCGCCTTTAGACAAAAGGCGGCCTGGGGTCGCCGCTGCCGCACGCGAGCGTCGTCCTCCAGGCCTTAACACATACGAGCTCTGCTATCTATAATTGCAAAAGCTGGTAACCTCAAATAAACGCGAGTACATAGAATAAATTCGGCTTCCTGAGCAACTTGTACGTCAATTACGCGCTGAGTATTTTTTACTAACTCTAGACTTTAACTTCACGGCGGCGCATTCTAATTATTCGCTTGACGGAGTGGCGCAGCCCAGCTTCCATGTTATTTTCCCCATCTAAATGTCGCAGCCTGGCTTCCTCGTTTTCTAGTTTATCTGGCTATTACCTAGTCAGAGTCTTTTTGCACGAATGGCCTAAGACCGGAAATTGTGCGGTTGATATATATATTGGTCAGGTGTAAGGTTTACTGCGTGCTGTGCAATAATATGGCTCTTTTCTTATTTTTTCCTAGAATTTTGTAACGATTTTTAGAAACAGGCGACTTAGATTTGGGTTGGGACGTGTGTCGCAATGATGTGGCTTTTAACTGGTCTATTTGTGGCCGGCTAGGTGGGGTTGGCTTGCCGCTAGACGGCGCTAGGTACTATGGCAGCTGCACATGTCGGCTTATATCTGATCTGTTGGTCGAGCACTTGGTCGAATGGACTGAGGCGCTCGACCCATACACAGACATAAAAACCTGATCGGGATTAGTTCTCGGCCCCCCCCCGGGTTCGAACCCCGTGAAAAAAAAATAAATATATATATATCTGATCTGTCAACAACTATGTCATAAACAGTCAAAGGACTTAGTGACCGAATGTAATACCGGTTTTGCATACACTTATCCATTGATATCGCCACTTCTTATGTTTATTTATTCTTTTGCTCTGTACATCTGTAAATTCTATTTAATTTTTAGGCGACTTTGGTGGATCGAAGCAGATACAAACTATCAAGACTTCATCGCGACAGACGTTTGTCGGTAAGTGCTTGTTACGTCACGATTATGTAAACACATTGTCACAATCAAAAATTTTGCAGGGACTTTCAACTGGATGAGCCCAGAGATGATTATTGACCAGAAATATGGGCCAAACACAGATATATGGTGAGTTAATAAATGTCGCTTAATATATTTTTGGATGATTTGGTAAAAGGTGCCTTTCTGTTCTGGTCTAGGTCACTTTATGGGTAGGTGCTACAATAAAACATACAAATTCGTTTCAATATGCGAGTTAACACGTAAAATAAATCTGTGATCTGTTTGTAAAACTCAATTCTCAAGAGAATGGTACTCCTTTTCTCTCCTGGAGAATAATTTTGTAAGAACTGTAAGATTAACATTTGATGGGTCAGCCATTTACCCTCGGACCCAGTTGCAACTTAAGTCGAAGCAACTTGTTTTATAATTATCCTTTTTTCCTTTCACTTTGAACAAATCAGGTAAAACATTTAATTTTACCTCTAAAAGCAGAAATTTTGACGAGAAGGATTTAAAATCACACGAGATTTTTTGTGATCTGTTTTTTACAAACAAATTTGTGCCTTTCAGGAGCCTCGCATGCACAGTGGTGGAGATGTTGACCAAAAATCCTCCAAGTTCTATAAACGAAGCGAAGAACACCGTGTGTTCCAAGCTGCCGCCCAACGTCTCACTAAATGCGAAGGTAGGAAACGTATGATTGTAAGGTTTGATGTTTGAAACTCAGATTAACTGATCTAAATAAATACTACCATACTCAAGTACATTTCAATCACTGTATGACAGTGTTTTAAACCAGGGATCTGTGATTGTGTGTTGAAAGATCCGTAAGCGGTTCCCAGGGTGAAACTTAATTTCGATTATTGCAACTGGCGAAATTTCGTTATTTTTATTCCTGCTATTTCGTTGCGATATGGTCAGTATTTATCATTACTATGTAGTTGTATGTATCGTACACGCAACACATTATAATAAAGAGATTATCCTGTTTTATGCCAGACAAATTCCAGGTGTTGATACTACACCACTTCTTTCGTAATTGGGTAGTGTTAACGAAATGCGTTTGCTAAATACCACTGTAAACGATGACGCGTTACAACTTTGCTCTTTGCTCCCATTTACAGATGTACTTTTTTGTACACCAGCATGTAAGCTCATATTTTGTTGGTAATGCGCAATGTTGTTGTTGGATTTACAATTACAGTTTTTTGTGCGGTTTGCCGCCGCTCGACAAAAGGTAACTACAGCTCAAATATTGGTTAGTGTGACTGTGGGGTTTATTTATGCTTTTGACTTTGAGATTAAAATTGACATGATGTAGAAAATGGTGTAATCGGATTATAAATGGAAATCTTTTTGCTTTTTGCTTTTTGTTTAAATTTTTAAAACTGATTCATAAACCGATCACGTCCTAAATACATTACTACTATTCAGAAATTGCATGTGCGTGGGGACCCATATGTTTGTGCTTGCAGAAAGGCAATTAGGGCCTAATGTAATGCGGGTATTGCATATATATATCCAATGTAGTAAAGGAAATGGTATATGTGGAGAACATCACCCCCCCCCCCCCCCCCATGTGGAATGAAAATATGGAGAATGCCACCTCTCTATTTTCCAGGACTTCCTTACGCGAACATTCGTGGACGAAGACCGACGTCCGAATGCCAGCGACCTCCTCAAACATCCCTGGTTTAATGGTAACTACTTATGAAGTAATGAAATTGAAAACGCTTTTGAGCAGCGGAAACCTCAATAGTCCCGTGCCAAATTATGTTCAAGACATTGCTTGTATATAATGTAAAGAACTTACAGTGTTTCACATATTTGCACGCAAATATGTACCAATGAATTTAATCTAGGGGATAAAACATTGGCTTTAAAAGAAAAATGGCAACTCGCATTATTAGATCTAAATGGTCATCAATTAACTGGGTTCACAGTTTAGATTTGTTGATTTTTATGCTTGTTCGTAAGAATACAGGCCTGCAAACTGACAAATCTATATTCCCGCGTTACCCAGCAAAATGGGATACTTTACTTGTTTAAGGCGGGAGTACAAATCAAGTAATGAAATATCTTAAAATCCTACCGCACAATCCCTGCTTTCTTTTTTTGTGGGCCATTGCTTTTTCCGCTTTAGAAAATTCATTCAACCGAACAAATTCATCTTGCCAGCGACAAGATAGCATTAGGACTGTGAAGCTTTTAGTTATAGCATCTAAACACAGCGGTACACTTCACGCGTGCCATTTAAAACCAATTGGGCCAGCGGGCCTCGTGTTACTCACATGGGGTAGTCGTAACCTCTAAATGCTCCTTTTTACAGCTCTTATGCTGTGAAAATCTATACCGCTTTTATTGGCACAACTCCAATAATGGCAAAAAAATTGTCACACGACATACTTTTCAACGCTAAAAATATATTTTCTGTTGACCTTATTGAAGGCAATTATCAGAAATACGTAACAATGGTAAAAGTTTATTTAGATGTTATCATTGTTAAAAAAAAATGCGGCCTACTAACTTGAGGGTTCGATTTTGGCTCTAATACTAAGAGGTTGAGAACCATTAGTATGAAGCGATTGTATTTTATTTTTTTGCAAATAGTCAACAACTTGATTCCCGCTATAGTTTACCCAACTTCGGTCATTACCATTTAGACATAACTTCGCATATTTCCACAGCACTGAAAGCCCCAGTCAGCTGGCGCAGAGGCATTTTGCTAGGGCAAGGAGTGTTTGGCAAAGTTTATTTTGCCAATGACGATGATGCTCACAGGGGATTAGCAGTTAAACAGGTGGAAATGCCTACGAACAGCTTCCCTGTTTTAAAGGTATGAATTCCATGTTAGCCGTCTGTGCCTTGTCATCACATGCAAAAATTATTTAGTTTTGTGGAAAAATCCTTTTGTCAAAATTTTGGTGTAGTATTTGGCCTGATTGTGACATAACAAGCTGTGAATTTTTTTAGGAATTTAATGCCATACAAACGGTGATCCAGATGCTAAGTTCTATCAGCCATGAAAGAATCGTTCAGTATTATGGATGTTCTGTGCATATCAACACGTTATCGATATTTATGGAATACATGTCTCCGGTGGGTAACTTTGTACTGCACCAGACTTGGATAACTAGACGAAAAAACATCCTGCGCCTGCTGAACAGTTCATGTAACAAATCTCTAAGTATCATCTTTACATAACACCCAATGAGCAGGCTCGGGATGTTTTTTGATAGATTTCAGTGTGACATTGTGCAAAAAATATGATAATGAGACAACATTATTTTAAGTTTAACAAAAATTCAAGTGTCACAACATAGAGCAGTGGTTTTCATCCTTTTTATTCCATGAACCCCTTTATTCGATATTAAAAGATAGCCGTCGAAAATTTAGTTGGTAAATAGTATGTGAAAATCAGTATATTAAGAAGAAAAACTATTGATAAACTTTTATGAATTACTGTTAAACAAAATTCTCCGCGGTTAAGAGCAATTGACATACTGGTAAATACTGGTAATGAAGATTGTCAACGCTTTTACGGTCACCATAAATATGCACATACTTAATTTGTCGAGCGTTTTGCGTGCTATCAAAAGTTAGCCACAAGTTTGCAGCCTTATCCAAACACATATCTTACATAATGCAGCGAAAAACAGGAACTTTGAATTGATACCGCTCTTGCGTCGTCTTGTGTATAGTACTTTGTCGCAACATTGTTAACGCACTAATGATGTAATTAACACACGGTTGAAGTTTGCGTTGGGTGTGGAATGCCTGAGAGTTTGTGTTTGTGTGCCCATCCAGTAATTGTTTCATTTTAGGTACACAATTCTCGGTTTTAAATGGTCTAAACGATACAAGCGTTTTTTTGTACGTAAGTGTTGGCTTGTACCATCTTATTGAGACGGTTGTTTCTATTTATGTGGCCCGTCGATAATTTACTTTTCAATATTTGAAGACGTACGTTCTTGGTAAAACAAAATCATCTGTGTGTGCAGGGTTCTATTAGAGACCAAATTAATGCTGAAGGAGCGATCACAGAACTAGTGACGCTCAAATATACGCGACAAATTCTGGAAGGTCTCGTCTACCTTCATAGTGTCCCCGTCATACATCGGGACATCAAATGCTCCAATGTACTGAGAGATGCATATGGAAACGTAAAACTAGGTAAGTAATTTCGAAAGTACATGCAAGTGTGGATTCCCGTTTAAATCCCCTAGTTCACCTATCTTTACTTCCAAAAGCACCGGGCATTAGTTAACAGCATTACAGTTCGGATCGATTTAGTCTTTAGAGACCGGCAACCCGCAGCTCTTGCATTTCTCTAACTGGATCCCTTGACCCAAGTAAGCAACGATGTGATTGTCACATTTTTGCGTTGCATTTATCATAGTTACGACCTAAAAGCCTTTTTACATGGCGCTTTTAAGCGTGTTCAAAACGCTTAATCGACACGCATTTCTGCGGTGGCCCACAAGTACAATTCAACAATTTTTTTGCAAACATTTTTTTTAGTGCAAACATTGTTTTTTGATGCAAACATTTTGTTTTGAAGCCAAACATTTTTTTTCAGGGCAACAATGTTTTTTGCAGACAATTCTTTGTGCCTTATACGGCGTATCGGTAGCTGTCAGCATCAGCGCCGGTCCAAGTAACATATTTAAACGATGTGACGTGTTGTTTATTACAGTATGTACTAAGCGCAAGCATCAAAACTTAGAATTTTTGCACCTAGAAATGGGCGATACTCGCTTAACCAATTTGAACTCGAAACTATTAATCGCCTTATCCATACATTCTTAACACCCACCAAAACTTGAAAAACATACGTTTCAAAGTCTCTGTGTGGCGGGGTTGGATATATGAAAAANAAAACTTGAAAAACATACGTTTCAAAGTCTCTGTGTGGCGGGGTTGGATATATGAAAAAAATACGGTTTGTTTATTTGTTAAATCCACCATTGATTTAAGTATATTTTCAATGAAAATAAAGTAACGGCAGGTGTAGCTTTATATGTCGAAAACTGCTGGCATAACGTGAGTGGGACTAGAAAAGCTAATAAACGTAGTAGGCTATTAAGTTTGTGGACTGTCGGAAATACTACAGGTACTAGGATGACACACTGACCAAGGAACTGCAGCATCGACGTAAACCAGATTTCTGCGTTACAAAGGGTTTTGACAAAGGGAACAAAGGGCATTGTGGTGCGTCAGTTGTATGACCAGTCACGTTGGGTACTTCATTTTAAATAGGAACTGTTGAATGTGGATTTGGTTTTGATTTATTAACCAAAGCCCCATCCCTAGCCACGACCCCAACGTCAAACGTAGTGCCTTTAGTATTTCCGACAATCCGCAAATCAAATAGCTAACTATGTTTATTAGATTTTCTACTCTCACCCCCACCTTACTAGTACTAACCGTTAGGCGTCAGCGTAAATGGTTTGATTATGTTACGGGAACCGCTAATTACTTGGGCCGATGCTGACAGCTTCCGCGTACCATATTGCGCAAGAAGTAGTAATTTGCTTTTTTGATACGCCGTATAAGGTACAAAATAATTGTCTGGAAAAAAATTGTTGAATTGAATAAAAGATGTTTGCACAAAAAAAATTGTCTGCAAAAAAAAATGTTGCACTAAAAAAACATGTTTGCACTAAAAAAAACCGTCTGCAAAAAAGTTGTTGTCCTGGAAAAAAAATGTTTACACTAAAAGAAATGTTTGTACCGAAAAAAAAAATGTTTGCAAAAAAATTGTTGAATTGTACTTGTGTGCCACCGTACATTTCTCTCATTTTCAAAAAAGAAAAAAGGCAAAGCGTATTGGAGATGTACTGACCGCGTGTTGCGTAGCACAAAC
>QXVZ01022878.1:0-33268 GCA_008931825.1 Phallusia fumigata | reverse complement strand
CAACCAAAAAGACATCAAAACATACATACACCACCAATACGACATTAAACCATACATCACAACCAATAAGAGATCAAAACATATATGCGTAAGCAATAAGAGATCAAAACATACACATATACAACCAATAAGAGATCAAAACATACATACACAACCAATACGAGATCAAAACATACATGCATAAGCAACACGACATTAAAACATACATACACCACCAATACGAGATCAAAACATACATGCATAAGCAACACGACATTAAAACATACATACACAACCAATACGAGATCAAAACATACATGCATAAGCAACACGACATTAAAACATACGTGCACAACCAATACGAGATCAAAACATATAAGAGATACATAAATACACAATCAGTATTAGATCAAAATATGCATATACAACCAACAGGAATGAGCACTCTATGCAGTAAAAACAGTATCTACATTCACATTTATCTTCTAATTACGACAAACAGTAAGGTAAACAAAATCTTTCTCTTCAAATAAAGCTGGTCTTGTGGATGAAACAGAAAAAGTCCTGAATGGATAAGGTATCCGCTGGCTGCTTGTCTCCTGCCAAATCCCTACTGGACCGATATGTCTGAAGTAAAAACATACCAGAGACAAAAAATACAATCCCCCAAAAGCATACTTTTAAAGCTGAACAGAGTGCACCCAAGTCAGCCTTTAGCAATCTATCTCTCACTTGAAAGTACAAAAAAACATATCACGAAGGCCGACCAGTGTGAACCCTGCAATCAGAAATTGTTTAACAGATTGTTACTAATTTTTGTGAATTATTAAACAATTACCTACAGCCAATTACCGTGTTGAGCATTCAACCGTTTGTGGCGTCGGGGATCCCAGGAACCATGGGCAAGAATGGTCTCTCACCAAGTCACAAGACCGCGGCAAGGTCAATGTTCCTGAAACAAAAATTATCGAAGACAGAAAAATGCAAATTTATCTCTCACTCGAAAGCAAAACGCGAAAACATATCACGAAGGCTAAACAGTGTGCACCCTGGTTAGCCTTTAGCAAACGAATTTTGATTAGGAAATTCATGTCAAACTTACGCAGTTTTAAATTTTGCGGGATGGATTAAACCGGTAATGTGCTTGACTACAGTTAATTACCCGTGGGAAAGACGACATCCGATCGATCCAAGCAGTTCTTCATGCAATAATGATCTTCTGGAAGCGATGCTGGTCTGTAGTTCTGGTGGAAAAACGAAAAAATGTCATTAAAACCGATTACTGTATTTAGCTATGTATCGAAGATATCTAAATTTAATGGTGCATACAATGCACTTAAAACAAAAATACAGGGGGTGGTCAAGCGTGCACTCTAAACCATCCGTGTCACATTATGTAGACATGAATATGTATCAACTTCAATTTACCTCTAACTGCTGGTTGCTTCCATTTTCTTCTTGGCTGTCTCAATTCATTTCCTATTAAACAATACAAAAACAAGTCAAACATTGTGAACAAAATGCATAGAACACTGATTTGTTTGAGAACATCAAATACTGGAGGTGGCGTTCTCCATATTGTCATTGCACATACACTACGATCTTACGATATTTTTAACATATAGCATTTCTATTTATTAAATTGGATACTTTTAATACCCGAATCTCATTGGGTGCCTAATTTCTTATTGTTAATCCAAGCGTAAACATATGGGTCTCCAACCGAGTTAGATTGTTATTAACTTTTCAAAATTAAATTTAACTTGCATGGCTTTAGTTTATCTAACATTAACTTGAAAGCAAATTGCAAAAACCTATCACGAAGGCTAAACAGTGTGCACCCTGGTTAGCCTTTATCACTCGAATTTTGATTAGGAAATTCATGTCAAACTTACGCAGTTTTAAATTTTGCGGGATAGTTTAAACCGGTAATGGGCTTGACAACAGTTAATTACCCGTGGGAAAGACGACATCCGATCGATCAAGCAGTTCGTCATGTAATATTGGTCTTCTTGAAGCGATGCTGGTCTGTAGTTCTGGTGGAAAAACGTAAAAATGTCATTAAAACCGATTGCTGTATTTAGCTATGTATCGAAGATATCTAAATTTGATGGTGCATGTAATGTACTTAAAACAAAAACACAGGGGGCGGTCAAGCGTGCACTCTAAACCATCCGTATTGCATTATGTAGACATGAATATGTATCAACTTCAATATACCTCTAACTGCTGGTTGCTTCCATTTCCTTCTTTGCCGTTTCAATCCATTTCCTATTAAACAATACAAAAAACATGTCAAACATTTTGAACCAAAATGCATAGTACACTGGCTTGAATGGGAACATCAAATACTGGAGGTGGCGTTCTCCATATTGCCATTGCACATACACTACGATCTTACGATATTTTCAACACATAGCATTTCTATTTATTACATTGATTAATTTTAGTACCCGCATTCCATTGGGCCCCTAACTTCCTATTGTCAATCCAAGCGTAAACACATGGGTCTCCACCCACATGTAAATTATTCCTGAGCAGAGTTAGATTGTTATTAACTTTTGTAAATTAAATTTAACGTGCTTGGTTACAGTTTATTTAACATTGGTAAATTAAACGCCATTACCTACAGCCAATTACCTTGTTGAGCATTCGGGGATCCCAGGAACCCTAGGCAAGAATGGTCTCTCACCAAGTCAAGTACATGAACATGCCTGTTTACTTACATTTGGCATATGATGCATCTGACCATGGTGATGCATATCAACCAGATTCCTTAATTGCTTTTGACAGCATCTTCTACCAAGTCCTAACTTTTCCTAGACCGCGGCAAGGTCAATGATCCTGAAACAAAAATTATCGAATACAGAAAAATGCAAATGTATCTCTAACTTGAAAGCAAAACGCGAAAACATATCACGAAGGCTAAACAGTGTGCACCCTGGTTAGCCTTTAGCATTCGAATTCTGAACATGAAATCCATGTCAAACTTACGCAGTTTTCACGTTATCTGGATAGATTAAACCGGTAATGTGCTTGACTACAGTTAATTACCTGTTGGGCAATAAGACGTGTGATCCAAGCAGCTCTTCATGTAATAACGGTCTTCTTCTGGAAGCGATGCTGGCCTGAAGTTTTATCATCAAAGTCACCCAAATTTGTTAGTGCATATAATGTACTTAACACAATATGTATCAACCAATGTAGACATAAATATGTATCAACTTCATAATACCTGTAAATTATGGTTGCTTCCATTTTCTTCTTTGCCGTCTTCATCCATTTCCTATTAAACAATGCAAAAAACATGTCAAACATTTAGAACAAAATGCATACTATACTGTCTTGTTTGAGAACATCAAATACTGGAGGTGGCGTTCTCCATATTGCCATTGCACATACACTACGATTAAATTAAATTGGGTACTTTTAATATCCGCATTGCATTGGGTCCCAAATTTTCGATTGTTGATAGATTCGTTTTGAACAGAGTTGTTGTGATGCACCGTCTTACTAATTGTGATGGAGCAAACGCATTTCGACTAAGAGCAAATTTGAAGAAATTTAGAGGATTTCCTGACTTAACGAAGGGAAAAAACCAACGGCGGAAAGAAAAACAAAAAACACGGGCGGAAAACAATTTGTGCCCCTTTAAGGGGACCATGATATAAGTTATCGAAGCGTAAAAACATGCCTGTTTACTCACATTTGGCATATGATGCATCTGACCATGGTAATGCATATCAACCAGATTCCTCCATTGCTTTTGTTAGCGGCCCGTCTTTTAAGAATCACATCTGCAACATAACTAACAAAAGCATTCCAATTTAATGCATAGGCTTAACGAAATATAAGGTGAAAGGTTCCTCGCCCATTACAATACAGTAAATGCGTCAACATTAGGTTTTATCATAAAATTTCAAAATTTTTGTAAATTAAACGGTTTTCCTTGGGGGAATACATAAACTCGCAAAAGCATATCGCAAACGCTAAACAGTTTGTTCCCCAGTTAGTCTTTAGCTATCAGAAATTGTTTGACAGTTTGTTATCAATTTTTGTAAATTAAATACAACGTGCTTGGCTACAGTTTAATTAAACGTGATTATCTACAGCCAATTACCTTGTTGATTCTTCAATCCTTCGTGGCGTTGACGATCTCAGAAATCATAGACAAAAATGGTCTTCTGTCAAGTCCTCACATTTTCCTCGACAGCGGCGAGACCAATGTTCCTGAAACAAAAAATATCAAAGACAGAAAAATGCAAAATATATCTCACTTAAAAGCAAAACGCAAAAACATATCGCGAAGGCTAAACAGTGTGCACCCTGGTTAGCCTTTATCACTCGAATTTTGATTAGGAAATTCATGTCAAACTTACGGAGTTTCAATTCTAGCTGGATAGATTAAACCGTTATGACTCCGGTAATTAAAATACGACGTCATCCAGGCAGTTCTTTATGCAACAATGGTCATCTGGAAGCGAGGCTGGTCTGATAGAAAAACGTCTGGAGGAAAAAAAGTAGAAAGCGATTGCTAAGTTATCTAAATTTGATGGTGCATATAATTTACTTGAAATACAGGGGCTAAACCATCTGTTTATTTAGACATAAATATGTATCAACTTTAACATACATCTAACTTCTGGTTCTTCCATTTCCTTCTTTCCCGTCTCAATTCATTTTCTAAAAAACAATAAACATGTCAAACATTTAGAACAAACATACATACTATAATGGCATTATCCTCTACATCGCGATATACCAAACGAATTGAGGTTACCACTGCGCATTTACAGCTCGAGTTTAGTCAGCGAAACGCCCGTTTATGTGTGGAGTGAAAGTCTTTATACCAACCGCTAAAACCCAAACACATTTGGATTAGTATGTCAGAACTGCAGGTCATGTAAACAGAAAAATGAATATTTTGAGATAAAAAGATGAAAATAGGTGAATCCAACCAAATGTCACAAAAGACTGTCAAATACATCGCAGTGTAGCAATTATCAAAGTAGGAAACTCCTAGGTGCAAATGTAGAGCTATTCAAAGTCATTCTTGACTAAACGAAGAAACAAACGGTGTTGAACAGAAAAAAGACAAAAGAAAGAAACTAAGATAAGGACAAAACACAGGGGGGAGACATTATGTGGCCATTTAAGGGGACCCGTGATAAAATTCATCGAAGCGGATGAACATGCCCGTTTACTTACGTTTGGCATCTGATGCGTTTGATCACGATGATGCATCAACAACCAGATTGCGCCATCGCTTTTGTTAGGGTCTTCCGGAACCGTCTTTATAAATCAAATCTGCAACAAAAACAAAAACAGCATTCAAGTTTAATGTACAAGCTTAACGAAATGTAAGGTGAAAGGTTCCTCGCCTAGTGAGTGCGCCAACATTAATATGTTAGCATTGCTTATGCTAGCTTTATGCTAGCTTTTTAAGACCCTTAAGCAATCAGAAATTGGTGATTGTTACTAACTTTTGTGAATTAAATTTAACGTACTTGGCTGCAGTTTATCTAACATTGGTAAACTAAACGCAATTACCTACAGCCATTTACTTTTTTGAGCATTCAACCGTTTTTGAAGTCGGGGATTCCAGGAACAATAGACAAAAACGGTCTTCTCCCATTTATCTCCAAGAGCGGCACGACCAACGCTCCTGCAACAAAAAATATCAGAGACAGAAAAACGCAAAATATCTCTCACATAAAAGTAAAACGCAAAAACATATCACGAAAGCCAAACAGTGTGCACCCTGGTTAGCCTTTAGCAACCGAATTTTAAAAACTCCCTACGCGTGGAGATTCTGTAAATTTCATGTAATGCAGACATATGTTTATTAATTTGACACTATTTGGGGGGGGGGGAGTTGGGTAACGGCTGGAACAATGGAGCACCAAACCAACCACTAGGAGCTCATGTTAACTAAGTGAGTGACTACCCCGACTTAAACCACCACCCACTGAAGTTTCTGGGACAATCGGTTTCCATGATAATATGTTCCACCTGTGAAGGTTTTATCCAAATCCACTCAACATTTCTAGTGCATAGACAAGCTGGAGGGTAGAAAAACCAAACAACCAGAGCGAAAACAATATGTATATTTAAGGTTACCACTGCGCATTTACAGCTTGATTTAGTCAATAAAACTCCCGCCTGGCCGCCACTAAGCGCAGCGCCACTTGTGTCGTAAACACGTCAATCGCTTCCTTCGCGTCGCGTCGTTTGCATTTGGGGCAGAACTCGTGCATGGGGCACGTAAACATAAAAATGATGATTTGGGTTTTAAAGGGTTAAAATGGGTGAATCGAACCAAAAGTTACATAATACCCTCAAGTTTCGCATTACACCAACTATCAAGATAGGAAACTTCTAGGTGACTTACTCGATTATTAATTGTTGTTTCAATCTTTTTACGTTTCGGAGGCCTGTGGGTTTACTGATGGGTGATGAAAGTGACAGTGCACAACATCAGATACCGGTCTATCATGTGTGCAAATTTCAAGAAATTTGAACAAACGAGAAGAAAAACTATAGAAGCACATAAACATGCCTGTGTACTTACTTTTTATACGCGATGCATCTGATCACGATGATTCATACCAACCAGATTCCTCCATTGCTTTCGTTATTGCACATTTTCCAATTCGTTTGATATTCCAAGCCCTTCATAAGAAACTTAGCTGCAACAAAAATAACAACAGCATTCAAGTTTGATGTACAATCCTAACAAAATATTAAAGTGCAAGGTTTCTCGTGCAGATCAGTATGGTAATATTGCTAGTTTTGCTTCATATTTGACACTTAGTTTGCTGAGCTACAGTTTATTTCATCGTTAGGTTTTAGGCCTTTTGTGATTGAAACGGTTTTGCTTTGTTTGGGCGAATTTATTTAATGTGAACACTTCACCGATGCTGACAACCGAATGTTGAACGAAACAAGTGACAAGCAAAACAGCAGGTGCAACATGCAAATCATGCCAAAATCAACACGGCGTGCTCGCTATTCGTCGCAGCAACAGCTAGGGAAGTGTTTACAAAATTACATTTAATTTTATNTGGGCGAATTTATTTAATGTGAACACTTCACCGATGCTGACAACCGAATGTTGAACGAAACAAGTGACAAGCAAAACAGCAGGTGCAACATGCAAATCATGCCAAAATCAACACGGCGTGCTCGCTATTCGTCGCAGCAACAGCTAGGGAAGTGTTTACAAAATTACATTTAATTTTATGTTAAACACAGATATGTCGACGAAAAAAGACCGCTGTATTTGATTATGCAACGAAGTTATCGAATTTTATTAGAGCACATAATGTGATTAAAATACAGGGGCGGTCAAGCGTGCACTCTAAACCACCCATGTTCATCAATTTCGCTATGTAAACATAAATATCCACCAACTTCAACTTAACTCTGAAATGCAGTTTGCTTGTGTTTCCGGCTTTGCCGTCTCGATCCATTTTCTATTAAACAATGGAAAAAAAACATGTTAAACATTTCAAGACAAAGCAAAATGCCTGTGCTGACTTGAATAAGAAAACCAAAAACTAGAGGTGACGTTCTCCACACTGCCAATTCACATACACTACCACCCATTAAACGATATTTTCCACCTATAGCATTGGGTCATTACATTTCTTGGCATTAATTAAAACATAGTTGTTTCTTAAACCATATACACATTGGTCCCAACGACATAAATTTGATAACTGGTAGTGTTTATAATAGGGCGTGGTCAATTTATGAATCGCAACGATAAATTCAAACACGAAGTAAAGAAAAAGCCTGTCCGAATCCCCAAAACATTTCTAGCACCATGACAATTATAATCTGTATGTAAACTCACAGCCAGACTAACCAATAGGTTGACCTGCAGTTAACCTTTGGTCGAGCATCAGCAAACCGGAATACTAACTCTAAATGACTTTTTCCAACGCGGATTCAGTGATGCGCTATTAATTCAACAACGTTTCGCCATTTGGAAGAGCAAATGTAAGCGTACATGCTACTGTACCGTAGAGAACTGCTGTAAATAGGAGCAGAGCGTTTTGTTTACGTGACCACAGCTTCAGTTTTACAAATTGAATCACTAAGCAGCACGAGAGAGTATCTTATGTCCGAGAGAATATCTCGCAGTGTTAGGCTGCGCCTGTCGCATAACATGTCAATCACTCCCTACGCGTGGAGATTTGTTGCGTTTTCAATACAACTAAATAGTAATGATTTATACTGACCAAACTAATTATCAAAAAGGTAGTAATATACTTGCTGTGACGCAATATCCTCTACATCTCGATATAGCAAACGAATTTGAGCAGCCTAGCATCCAGTTATCAACCACCGCTTGGGTCGTAAACTCGTCAATTACTCCCTTTGTGTCGCTTCGTTTGCGTTTGGGGTAGAAAAGTTAGCGTTAAACACTCATTCGTGGGGCTGAAATTTTACGCAACCTATAAGCACCCTATAAATCACATTATGAATTTCAATATTTGTATAAGTAAGTACGAAGTATGGGTAAACTGATGGGTCAACTGAAGTCAAAATTTGCAGTGCACAATCTCAGTTACTTATCAATCATGTGCACAAATTTAAATTAAGTGAAAAAACCTTTTTGATTAAACGGTGGAAACATACAGGCGATAACAGAAAAAACGAATTAAATGGAAAAAAGGCACTCTTCTCAACATCTCGGTTTAGCAAACGAATTGAGGTTACCATTGCGCATTAACAACCTAATTTTAGTAGGCGAATCGCCTGTCTCACCGCTTGGGTCGCAAACGCGTCAATCACTCCCTTCGCATCGCTTTGTTTGCGTATGGATGTGAACAGTCAGCGTTTAAGCACTTATACATAGAGCTGGAATTTCAAAAATTTTCAAACAACCTATAAGCACCCAATAAATCTACATTATGAATTTCGATACATTTGGATTAGTAAGTCTAAATTAAAGGGCATGGAAACAATGGCAATTGGAATAGGTCAATCCTACCAAAAGTTATAAAATACTTCCAAATACTTTGCAATGTCCCAACTATCACAATAAGAAACATCTAGGTGATGTTATCTGGAGTCAAAAGTTACCGTCCAAACTTCCGATACTTATTCATCATGTGCGCCACTTCAAATAAAGTGAGAAGACTTTTTGACTTAAACGATGGAAACATACCGGCGGCAACAGATAAAACGAAATAAATGGAAAAAAGGCAATTACCTTATCGAACATTTAAACGTTTTCGGAGTCGGAGATCCCAGTAACTTTACACGAAAATGGTTTTCTGACAAATCCTGTTCTATCCTTGACAGCGGCAAGACTTCAGTTTCTGAAACAAAAACATCAGAGGCAGAAAAGTGCAAACTATCACTTGTAAAGCAAAGCGCAAAAACATATCGCGAAGGCTAAACAGTGTGCACCCTGGTTAGCCTTCAGCAGTCGAATATAAACGGGTCACAGTCAATTACCTGTTGGACATTAAAGACGTTCGATCCAAGTAGTTCCTCATGCAATATTGGTCTTCTGGAAGCGATGCTGGTATAGAATTCTGGTATAAAAACGCAAAAATGTCAACATCGATCGCTGCATTAAATTATGCATCCAAGTTATCGAAATTTAATGGTACAAGTATTTAAAAAACAGTGGCGGTCAAGCGTGCACTCTAAACCTCCCTGTTACTCAATTTCGCCATGTAAACATCTATATCTATCAACATCAACTTAACTATAAGAATGCAGGTTGCTTCTGTTTCCTGCTTTACCGTCTCAATACATTTCCTATTGAACAATGCAAATATGTTAGACATTTAAAGACAGAACACAATGCATAGTATACTGGCGTAAACGAGAAAACCAAAAACTGTAAAGGTGACGTTCTCCAAATTGCCATTGCACATACATTATACAATTTAGGCTTTTTTAGTAATTTAGCCCATTGTAGGGGCTGATGGGGCAACTGCTGGGACTATGGGGTTTAGAAATGTATGCACCACGATAGCATGTTGCACAATCTATCCGAATTTCATACAATTCTGAAACTGTTTGGTAACTTGACACAAGTAAGGGGCTAGTTCAGTAGCCAAAGGGCAAAATACATCACTTGTTACATCACAATGGTTCAACCTAAAATATGTTAAAATTTAATGTTAATTGCTTGAAATGTTAACTACTAGAGCAGGGGTTTTCAACCAGGGGTACCAACCAGTACACCTAAGCGGAAAGAGATATGTTTCTAGTGGGCTTGATGAATCATTAGAAGCCGTTATACAGATACTACAAACAAAAATTGTTTAGTGTTTGAACATGGGAAAAATAATTATTATCCGGAATTTACGAAAAAGGGTAAAAGAACTGGTATATGATTTCATAGGGTTACCGATAAGAAAAAATGGTAAGAACCACTACACTAGAGGAAGCCATCCACCAAGGCCTTGCATTTCCTAAGTTAGTGACAATCCGCGACTTGACCACCCACTGAAGTCAATTCATCAGGGACAATCGGTTCATAATCTATTCGCCATGTTACCACTTTCACTTATGTAACCCTATTAATACAGAAACCTTTCGTTTGTGGTGTTTGCAAGCATGCATCATGTTTGATTCTTTTGAGACAAACGGGCGTTGGGGCAATGGGGTCAAACGAAACAGATGGCACAACTCCTTGATCACATCTACCAGTCATAAAAGTTTCATCTAAATTCACTGAATATTTCATTTGCATGGACAAGTTGCAGGGTAGAAAAAAGGAAAAACAAACGCNACATTTAAGTTTACACAAAACAGCAATCAATTTTCATAACCATTTTGCACCTACCAGAGGCGTATGTTTGACAGCAATTACGGCCGGACGTCAAGTTCTTTCCATCTTGTTCTCCAGCACCCGAATACACGAGGACTCTTTTGCGAAACGAAGCTGACTGGAGTTTATCGTCCGTTGTGCAACAGGCCGTCCAATCCCTGCGGTCCTTTTGCAAGAATGGTATCCTGAAGGCGAGTTCCAAAAATGGTAAAACACAGAAATCTCAACGTACAACGTTAGCTGTATTTAACTATACATCGAAGTTATGGAAAAAAATGTAAATTAATATGCAGGGGCGGTTAAGCGTGCACTCTCAACCACCCCGATAACATAATTTCCCTATGTACGTATAAATATATGTCAACTTAACTTTAGGAATGTAGGTTGCGTCTGTTTTCTTCTTTGCCGTCCCAATACATTTCCTGCAAAAAATCAAACAATGCAAAAAAACTTAAATGATATTTTACACATATTGCATTGTTAGTTATTACGTTCAATACCTCAGTAACAACATTTTGACCTTTGACAGACCAAATATAGGCTTTTGGCCAAATCTCCTGCAGAAACCCATTGTAAATAAGAGCAGAGTTGTTGTAACGCACCGTCTTTTACCGCGTGGCGTAGCAAACGCGTGTCGGTCACAATTGCGCAATTACAGCTTGATTTTCACTTATACGTAAAGCAGTGGTATAATATAAAACACTGGGCCGCGTCTGTTGTAGGGAGCTAGTGGGATAACTGCTGGGGCTATGGTGTCAAACTAAAAATTAATACACCTCAATGGCATGTTTCACACACTGTCCAAATTTCATACATTTAGATATTGTTTAGTGATTTGACACATTTTAGGCGGCTAGTTGGTTAACCGCTGGGGCTACAGGATAAAGAGCAACATCGAACATGGTTTGAAAGGTGACCCACTAGAGGGAGCTACATATCAACCACTAGGACATCATGATCACTAAGTTAGTGACAACCCCGACTTGAACCACCACCCACCAAAGTTTAATTCAACTGGAACAATCGGTTTATATTCCATCTAACCTATGGCCTTTTTCACTTATGTAACCCTATCATTGCAGAATTGTTTCGTTTGTGGTGTTTATAAGCATGCAAAACGTTGGAAAAGCTATTTACTCATTGAAGGTTATGAAATCATGACACAACTACATGATCATATGTTGCATCTGTGAAAGTTTCACCCAACTCTACCGAACATTTCCGGTACATGGACATGCTACAGTTTACGAAAAAGAAAAAAAAGAGAAAAAACAAAACCAACAGAGTGAGAACATTATGTTTCCCTTTCCAGGAATCTATAATTAGGGTTACCATTGCGCAGTTACACCTTCATTAAGTCAGCGAAACTCCGGCCGGCCGGATAAACGCTTATGTGTAAGGTAGGAAGCCTAATACAAACACTGGCGTCACATCGTTTGCGTTTGGGGCAAAACAGTCCGCGGTAAACAACCAATAATCAGTTATCATGCAATTAAGATTTGAAGTTCAAAAGGTAAAAATAGGTGTATCCAACCAAGTACTGTGCACTTTACCAAGTTTCAAAAATTTTAAAATAAATTTTCTACATTGGGTCCGACTGGGGTCAGAAGGTACAGTTTACATCTTCAAATGCCTATCTATCATTTGTAAAAATTTAAATAACATTTGCTTATACAACGGGGGAAAAATGAAAAAGAAAAAAGTTACAGAAGTACATTAACATGCCTATTTACTTACATTTGTCATCTGATGCATATCATCCTAATTCCTGCTTTTGTAAATGTAGCTTTTCCAATCCGTTTGATATTCCGGACCAGTCTTTCAATAACAAATAAATAGTATTCTATTCCGTTCTGTTCTGTTCTGTTCTTAGTGACTTTAGTTTACTTACATTTATCATTTTGATCCTTCTGTAACGTACACTGGTTTCAATCGAATCTTATTTTCAACACGCTTCCGAAATGGAGGTGTTGTTGGATGGTTCGAAGATTGACGAAAATCTGCAACACAATCAACAAGTTTGTATGTGGCCGTCTTTGTGTCTGGAATCTTTTTAATTGTTCATATAAAGCTAAAAATTGGCTTTAAGATTCATCAGGTAGGCGGAATACTTTGTTTTGCTGCACATTTGACCCTCCATTTGCCGACACTTACTTTGAGGACGTTACGTTCCTGCCTTGCAGCGAGGGAACTTCTTTCCTTCCTATTCTCTCTCACCTGAAACAAAGTAGAAACAGTACTGGGAATTCTATGCGGTAAACATGCGCAGACAGGCAAATGTACGTTGCACAGTCTTCCCATCCTCGACCCGAAATATATTGTATTTAATGCTAGTTTTAAGACCAACGTTCACTTGCCTTTTGTGTTTAGTCCTTATGTTGCAGTTCAAGTAATGTTACCAGGGTCATCTTCCATATGGACAATGTTTCAGTTCAAAAGCCACGGTGTGGTGGCGGTCGAGCAGCATGTGGTTGCAGTGAACATAGTACCTGGAAGCAAAAGGATCCAACAGCAGTACTGTGCAACAAAAAACAACAATGTGTTGTTTACTTACATTTGACATGTGATGCATCTGATCACGATGATATATATTAACCATCAGTCTTTGAAAAACGAATCTGCAACAAAACTAACAACAGTATTGAAGTTAAATATTACAAGTCTAAAGAAATATATGGTGTAGTTAACATTTCTCGCGCATTCCAATACAGTAAATGCGTTAACATAATATCACCATAATACTGCTTCTGCTAGTTTGGTTCATATTTAACATTTGCGTGCTAACCCGCAGTTTGATCTTTTCTTGACATTTTAACATCTTTGTGATTTAAACGGAAAGTTATTTTAACGTGGACACTTCCACCGATGCTGACAAACGAATGTTCAACAAAACAGACATGCACAATAGCAAGTGCAACATGAAAAATGCCATGCAAAAATCAACACCAGGATCGCCATTCGTCGCAGCAACAGGAAAGTGTTTGTGAAATTAAATTAATTTTACGTTTATATTTGTATTGTATCCTATTCAACTCTTAGTTCTCTCGCACCCGACTACACGAAGACGCTTCTGCGAATTGAAGCAGAAACAGTACTGGGAATTCTACGCGCTATGCAATGTTAGTTTACAACACGTTTAAATACGGCGACATGCTAAGACAGGATGAGTGTAGGTTATACCGCCTTCCCATGATCGACATAAAACATTCCAATTAACAGCTAGTTGAATATTCATCTTTTACTCGCCTGTTTTTTGTCCTTTGTTTGGGAAATTCACAGAAGCTTACGTACGAACGATGTTTCTCCACTTAGTGATAGTGGTGGTACGTTTTACCACCAATACGAATGTGTGACCTATATGACAAAAAACAAAAAATTATTATTGCGTAATAACACATTGCGTTGTGCTAAAGTGAACGCATTAACAGGGGGCATTCGTTGAGTTTACCTGGCGGAAATGTAGCTCTGCCGTACTTACATAGACAAGTCGTCATTTCCGTATTCTGCGAAATATAGATAAACAGCAACAGAAATTCAACACGTTGAATAACAACACATTTAAACGTCTTAACTTGGTAAGGCAGGATAAGTGCACATTACACTGTCTTCCCATGCTTGATCAAAAATACATTGAATTTAATGCTATATGTAGGATCACCTTTCACTTGCCTTGTTTTGTGTATGGTAGCATGTTACAATTTAAACAATTTCACCAGGGACATCTTCGGTATTGACAATGTTTAACTTCAAATATAATCCGGCGGCAACATGTGGTTGCAGTGAACAGAAGTGGCACGAGGACCTGAAACAAAATAATCCAAAGGCAGTAAGGTGCATTTGATAATTTGTCAAAACTTTACATTTCGGTATAGGT
Source organism: Phallusia fumigata (assembly GCA_008931825.1). Taxonomy (NCBI): domain Eukaryota; kingdom Metazoa; phylum Chordata; class Ascidiacea; order Phlebobranchia; family Ascidiidae; genus Phallusia; species Phallusia fumigata. The sequence goes on along the minus strand of QXVZ01022878.1, from coordinate 18,614 downwards.
CCTGAAGCAAACCAGTGTGCACCCTGGTTTACTTCGTATTATACCAGTTGATCTTTAGTTAGATTGCATGGAATTTTAGATCTACTTGCCTGTTTTACACAAGATATTTGACGACCCTTCTGCAGCTAAAGTGTCGAGGTGGCGGTCGAGCAAATCGGTGGATAATGGAAACATCAATCAGAAGTTGCACGAGGACCTGAAACGAAAAGATCCAACATCGGTAGTGTTGCATTAAATAAGACTCACAAAACAACAACTTCGGTATAGGTGCAGAAGCAAACATGAAATTACCTAACTAGTTTCTGCTCGTAAGTCGTCTTTGGACTGTGCCACACTTCACAACCTTCGTCGCGAGTTGCAAACGAAGAATGACACATCGCACGCACCAGAACTATGCGAGTTCGCCTTTTTCTTTTTTCTTTCTTCTTCTCTACCAATCAAAACGCGTTCCCTAAAAACGTCACAGGAGCGCTCTTGGTAAGCTGCGTTCGGAGCAGATTTGCAGCGAGGGGCAAAGCGCCTAAAAACTTGGCGGTCAAATTGGCGTGACGTGGTGTGATTTGGATTTGCGCTTGTGACATCACAGTACTTGCCGGAAGCTGGAGGATGTCTTTTGCATCGTTGAGACTGCAGGTGTTTAAAAAAATCTTTTGGTCGTGCAATAAAGTTTAAAATACGCGGTTTTAGCGAATTGTGGATCACTCCCATATTGAATCAACAGCTTCGATACTTTAGTCAATTTTATGTGTAGTGCCAATTTCAGTTTATTGTGATTTTACACAGAAAACAAAAGCGGCTTAAAAGCGATAGTGTCCGAGCCTTATAGATAATTGTCATTACTCACACGATTTTTGTAATGCTGCTGTATTTATGATTGCTGATGCCATATTCGTTTTTCAAACAAGGGCTTAAAGGTCAGATGGCAGATATTTTGTTGTCACAGCCAAGGCAATTATTGATGACAACGACGGCCTGGGGAACCTGAAAAGCCATAGAACTAAGATAATAATACAACGCAACTATCCTGTTGTAGTACATTGTTTGCCTGGCAGCAAAATCACGTGATGGTGTCAAAAGCGTGGCGTACGGGTTTGCGTGTTCGGTTGTCACAAATGGTTCGGTAGATTCGGTAAAAACTGCCGAATATTCGGTTTCAGTCCAAAACTAATTTATTCGGTTCGATGCATCACTAGTAGTAATATGCGTTTTTGCATGGAATATGACTGTTTACTTACATTTGTCATGTGATGCATCTCCGCATATCAACCAGATCCTCCATTGCTTTTGTTGGTGTAGCTTTTCCAGTCCGTTTGATATTCCGGATACATCTTTAATAAACAAATCTGCAACAAAACTAACAACAGCATTCAAGTTTAATATACAGGCCTAACGAAATATGAAGTGTTAAGGTTTCTCGCGCATTTCAATGCAGCAAATGCGATGACATAAAGTATTGCTTATGCTAGTTTTGCTATCTATTTCACACTTAGTTTGATGACCTGACAGTTTATTCTATATCGCCTTTTTTATTTTAGGCATTTTGTGATTTAAACGGTTTTGCTGGGGAGAATTGGGTAATATTTTAATGTGGCAACTTCCACTGATGCTGACAACCGAATGTTGAACGGAACACACGTGACAAGGAAAACAGCAGGTGCAACATGCAAATCATCATGCAAAAATCAACATGGGGCTCGCCATTCGTATCAGCAACAGGGAAGTTTTTACACAATTATATTTAATTTTTGATAATAGGTTTAATTACTGATTGATGCAACTTGAACAACCGCGTATATTTCTAACTATACATACAAGAATTTCTCGACCATTCAAATACGTGCTTGAAAACAATAAATTACCTGTTGTGCATTGAGCTGTCCGATCCCTGCAGTTCTACATCCAATAAGGGTCTTCTGAAATCGAGTTCTAATGGAAAAAAAGCAGAAAAGTCAACGTTAAAAATGTTCGCTGTTTTTAATTATGCATAGAACTTATCGAAGTTTGATGGAGGAAATAATGTAAAGCAGGAGTGGTCAAGCGTTCACTCTTAACCACCCCTGTTACATTATGAAGACATAAACATGTGTCAACTTTAACTTAACTCCAAAAATGCAGGTTGCTTCTGTTTTCTTATTTGCCGTCTCAGTCCATTTCCTAAGAAGCGAATGCATGAAATTATGTAAAACAATTTAAGGCAGAACACAATGGATAGTACACTGGCTTGAATAAGAACACAAAAGTCTAGAGAGGTGGCTTTTTCCTTATTCCTCGTAAAACATGTCGATGAGTACCACACCGCAGCGTATCAGGACTAATAATGAAAACGAATAAAATAAAGTTGCTGCACAGTGCACACATTAGCAAACCTGCGGCAAATATGACTACCAATTTTAACGATATTTAAAGTAAGACGAAGCTTCAACAATTTGGTTTGGGTTGTATTCTGATCAACTCCACTAAACACGCGCCTTTAGAATAAGTCTACGTACATTGAGCATGAGCATGTGTTTCCTGGTATCTCGATTCCACTGATGAGAATGTGGTGTTTGAAACCGATTTGGACAAAAATCTGCATCAAAATCGAGAAGATCAAAACTCGTTGAATTTGCACCGAATTTGTTGTACATCGTTCGATGTATATGTAGTTAGCATGGTATACCGTATAGAGCAATTTCTCAAATGGATGAAATGAGAGAAGTCCAGGATGACAAGATTATCCGCTTGCTGCTTGACAATCATGAACAGAAAGTTGTCTATACGAAGGAAGAAGAACTCGCCTCCAATCCAAGTTGCCAAAAGTTCGCTTACTCAGTGGTCAGTTATGGAAGTTCCTAAAACAAAAACACACCAAAGACAGAAAAGTAACAATTCATCTCTTTACACCGGCTATTGCAAACCATTTCTCTTATATATTGCAAAGGCGAACCAGTGTGCACCCTGTTTAGTCTTTTACCTAAACAAACTTTGTTTTACCAATAGATCGTAGAACATTTGTTTAGCACCGAGTTGTTTTCATCGTCTGTTCTTTTATATCCCATTTGAAAGTAAGCAGTAAATGGTCTCCTGTGGTCAGTGCTGGCCAAATGTGCTAAAGAAAAAAAGCGCAGGAACAACAAACATTTTACGCAAAAAGTGTTTTACTGTTATTTACCTACATTTGGTGTGTGGTGCTTCGAATAACGTTCATGTACCGAATTCCTCCTTTGCTTTTGCTGTAGCAGGTTTTGTAATTCATTTGATATTTCGTAAAGGTGTTGAACAGATATCTGCAACAAGACTATCAACACATCATTTAAATTGGTGCAATTCCTACGCACTCGAATATATCAAATGTGTTTAAGTTTAGTTTTGAAGCTGAACTACAACGTGTTTAAAATATTATGCATTGAAATTTTAATGTGTACACTTTAACTGATGCCGACATCCGAACAATCCATCATACTGATTTAGCTTCAACCATAACAAGCGCCTTCATTAATTGTAAGTTTACTTACATTGAGCAGTTGGTTCCTGTGGACACGTTGACTTGCATCTCGTTCCGATGTTGTGAATTAGAAAAGCAAACTCAGAATTCAACAAAATGGAAATTCCTGGATAACAAGATTATCCTCTTGCTGCTGGACTTTCGTCCAATCTTGTCCATACGAATGAAGTATTCTCCTCCAAACCCAGTTTCCACGAGTTCACGTTGTTAGCGGCACAGTCAAAACATTTCCTCAAAAAGAAACATACCACAAACAAAATAACACAAAGTCATCTCTATGCACCTATTGCAAACCATTTCGCAATACCGCAAAGGCTAAACAGTGTGCACCCTGTCCAGCCCTCACCCAAAAAATTTGTTCAACTAACTTAAGCTTACAATCGTTTACTGGCAATAAGTCGACTCACCGCTTAAGCATTGAACTGTTTTATTTGTCCTCTTCAAATCCCAGTATTCTTACAAGCTGTGATTGTCTCTTGAATCCAGTGCTGATTCAAGGTTCTAAGAAAAAATCGCAGAAACAACAAAGCAAGAAATATAACGATATTAGTGATGCATAGTTTTTGAAAAACTGTGTTTAGGACAATCAATGCAATTGGCGAACCAGAGGTGGTCAGCGTGCACTCTGTACCACCTCCGTATTTAGTTTATATCGTTACAAGACAGAAATTTAAATTACGTTTAATTAGTTACATGTAACTGCAGGAATAAATTCATTTAACTTGTAAATACCGATTTTAATTCGTAATCCCGTTTGTTTGTTTCTTCGTAGCAGTAACACTTGCCTATAAAAACCATAAGCAAAATTTAAACACGCTTAACAAATAGGAGTTTTACCTCTGTTTGCTTATATTTGGTGAGCGATGTTCCGAATAACGTTGATGTATACCGGATACGTTCATTGCCCTTGCTGCCGCAGGTTTTGCAATCTATTTGATATTGCGAAAGGGTGTTGGACAGATATCTGCAACAAAACTAACAACACAGCAAATAAGTTCGAGCAAGTCTAATATTCAGAGTGGAAAAACACGTGAGTTTGTTAATTCTGAGTTTACCTACATTGAGCAGTTGCTTCCTTAGTTGACTTGCATCTCGCATCCACTGTTGTGAATTCGTGTCGAAATTCGTGTGGTGTTTGAAACAGATTGAACAAAAAATCTGGAACAAAATCAACAAGATCAAAACTCGTTTTATTCGTACCGAACTTTTTTTCATCGTTCGATGTAGATGACAGGATTTCCTCTTGCTGCTTAACTTCGTCCAATCTTGTCCATACGACGGAAGAACTCTTCTCCAATTCCAGTTTATGTTGTCAGCATCAGAAAAATGCAAAACCATCTCTATACACCGCCTACTGTAAACCATGTCGCATATTGTATATCGCGAAGGCGAAACAGTGTGCACCCTGTTTAGCCTTCAACAATAAAACTAGTTTCAGCTTACAATCGTTTGCTGGCAATGTTCTCGAGCACCGCGTAAGTATTGAATTGTTTCATTTGTCCTCTTTAAGTCTTATTATTCCCACAAGCAGTGATTGTTCATTGTATCCAGTGCTGCTCTGAGGTTCTGGAGAAAAAAGCGCAGAAACAACAAAGCAAGAAATATAACGATATTAGTGATGCATAATTATTAACAAAAAGGGTTTTTGACAAGGAATACATATGGAGTACAAGAGGCGGTCAGCGTGCACACTGTACCACATCCCGCATTAAGTTTAATTCGTTAGATGACAGAAATTTTAAATTACGTTTAATTAGTTACATACTGTACCTGTACGAAGAAATTTATTGAAACTTAACTGTGTAAATGCAGGTTATCTGATTCGTTATCCCTTTTGTTTGTTTCTTCGTCGCAGTAATACTTCCCTATAAAACAATGATCACCAGAGTTTTTACACGCAGAACCCAAAAAGGTTTTACGGTTGTTTGCTTACATTAAGTTTGCGATGCTTCAAACAACGTTCATGCACCGAAAAGCTCCATTGTTTTTCGTGCAGCAGGTTTTGCGATCCATCTGATATTTCGGAACGTTGTCGCACAGATATCTGAAACAAAACTAATACAGCAATTAAGTTCGAGCAAGCCAAATATTTGAACATAGCAAATGTGTTTAAGGTTGTTAGATAATAGTGCAGCCTATGACATTCTTGCTGCATATATTTGTCCCAAATTTGATGACCCGGGTTTAGTTTTGAAGCTAAACTATTATGTGTTTAAACGATTATATATACTTGGGAAATGCGTTAATAATTTAATGTGGACACTTCTACTGATGCTGGCAACCGAATAGTCAACGAAACATACGTGACATGCAAACTAGCAAGTGCAACATGCAAATAACTTTGCAAAAATTAACAGGGTTCATTATTCGGAGCAGCAACAGGGAAGTGTTCACGAAAACGTAAATCTTTTACTTTTCAGTTTATGTATGTAACACGAATAGGCTCCTGTGAACCTCTACTATTTGGTTGTTGCAAATTCACAAATTGCGTATGCCGATATTTTAACAACGTGCACAATACGGATTTGGCTTCAACAATTCGTTTCGGGTTGCATTCTGTCTAGCTCCACAAAACTAGCAGCTTTATTAACTGTAGGATTACTTACATTGTGCAGTTGGTTCCTGTAGATACGTTCACTTGTATCTCGCTTCCGCTGTTGTGAAATCATGTCGAAATTCCTGTGGTGTCTGAAACGGATTTGTACAAAAATCAACAAGAATTCATTACATTCTTATGGTGGTTGGAAGAGAGATTTCCGAATTAAACAACCTTGAAAATCCTGGATGACAAGACTATCTACTTACTGCTTGACCTTCGTCGAATCGAAAAAGAAGAAGGAAGAAGAACATTTCTCCAAACCCAGTTGCCATGAATCCATCTTTCAGCTTCAGATTCAGATTTCAAATTTCCAACATATCACAGACAGAAAGATACAATATTATCTCCATAAATCGCCTATTACAAACCATTCGCAGTCTGGACTTACCGCTTTTGTTTTATTTCGTTGCCTTCTTCAAATTCAAGTAGTCTTACAAGCAGTGATTATTGTATCCGCTCCTGGTCTAAGGTTCTGGGAAAAAAGCGCAGAAACAACAAAACAAGAGCAAGAAATGTAACAGTATTAGTGATGCATAATTATTAAAAGAAAAAAAATGTGTCTTTGACAATCGATACAATTGACGTGCCAGAGGCGGTCAGCGTGCACTCTGCACCACCTCCCGTGTTCAGTTTAATTCGATTGAAGACAGAAAATTTTAAAGTACGTTTAATTAGTTACATACCGCACCTGTACGAAGAAATTTATTGAAACTTAACTGGGTGATCTGATACGTAAGCCCTTTTGTTTCTTTCTTCGTCGCAGTAATACTTGCCTATAAAACAATGATCACCTGAGTTTTAAAAAAAAGGTTTTACGGTTGTTTGCTTACATTTAGTTTGTGATGCTTCAAACAACGTCATGCACCGGAAAGCTCTTTTGCTGCTGCATTTTTGCAATCCATTTGATATTTCGGAAAGGTGTTGGACAAACATCTGCAACAATTTAGATGGAAGAGCGATTTCCGAAATGAACAACCTTGAAAATTCTGGATGACAAGGCTATCTACTTACTGCTTGACTTTCGTCGAATCTTGTCCATACGAAGAAAGAAGAACTCTTCTCCAAACCCAGTTGCCATGCATCCATCTTTCAGCTTCAGAAACTTAACTGTGTTAATGCAGGTGGTCTCATACGTAATCCCTTTTGTTCCTTTCTTCGCCACAGTATTGCCTAAACAATGATCAGCAGAGTTGTTACATGCACAACGCAAAAACGTTTTACGGTTGGTTGCTTACATTTGGTGTGTGATGCTTCAAATAACGTCATGCGCCGGATTCCTCCACTTCTTTTGCTGCTGCAGGTTTTGCAATCCATCCGATATTTCGGAACGTTGTCGGACAGATATCTGAAACAAAACTAACACAGCAATTAGGTTCGAGCAAGCCTAATATTCAAAGTGTAAAATTTTCTATGCAATCGAACATAGCAAATGTGTTTAAGGTTATTAGATAATAGTGCAGCCTATGACATTCTTGCTGCATATATTTGTCCCAAATTTGCTGACCTGGGTTTAGTTTTGAAGCTAAACTACAACATGCCTCAAACGTTTATGCTTGGGGGGTGCAATAATGTTTTGATGTGGATACTTCCACTGATGCTGACAACCGAATAGTCAACGGAACATCAAGGTGGCATGCAAAATAGTAAGTGCAACATGCAAAGTTCTGCAAAAATCAACACCGTGTTCATTATTCGGAGCAGCAACAGCAAAGTATTCACGAAAACGTAAGTTTTGCTTTAAGCTTTTCAGACCACACAGAAGCTCCTGAGCTTCAACAATTTGTTTCACGTTTTATTCTGTGAATCGTTTCATCAGCTGTCGTTTTCTAGTTGTCCTACAAGCAGGAGGTTCTGAGGAACTACAGCGCAACAAAAATTAAGCGAGTTTAATTAGTTGCATATAAAAAGAGATTTAAACCTGACCGTTTAAATGTCAGTTGTCCGCTTCGTAGGCCCTTTTGTTTCTTCTCCCTCGCTGTAACGCTTGCCTACAAAAACAATAAACATCAGAATTACATGCAAAATTTACACACACAACGTACAAAGTTGTTCCCCATTTGTTTGCTTACATTTGGTGTGTGATGCTTCGAATAACGTTCATGTACCTGGTATGTTCAATGCTTTTGCTGCTGCAAGTTTGGCAATCCATTGGACATTTCGATCGGTGGTGGACAAACATCTGCAACAAAACTAACACAGGATTCAAGTTGCCTAATAGTACAAAAGTGTACAATTTCCTATTCATTCGAATACACCAAATGTGTTTGGTTATTAACAAGAGATAATTGTACAGTTTGTTCTGCCTAGCTCCACTAAACAAGGGCCTTTCAATAATTGTAAGTTTTCTTTCCTGAGGAAATAGGAGTCGAAATTCCTGAGGTGTTTGAAATGGACCAAAATCTGCAACAAAATTAACAAGATCAAAGTTTGTTATGTTTGAAGGGTTTAAAGAAATAATTTCTGAAAAGAACCAACTTGTAAGTCGTGAATGACAAGATTATTCGCCAGTTCCCGAGAATTCACGTTGTCAGAGTCAAATTCAAGATTTGCTGAAACAAAACATACCACAGACAGAAAAATACAAAATTATCTATATACACCGCCTGTTGAAAACCATTTTGCATATTGCGTGTACCATGTCAAGCCTTTTTCCAAACAAATTTTGTTTTACCAATTAATCGTAGAACATTATCTTTTATTTCTGCTTACAAGTTTGCTGATCATGTGCTCGACTCACTTGTTAGGCACTGAATCGTTTTAGTCAGCTGCCTTTTTAAAACCTCAGTATTCCTACAAGCAGTGACCAGTCCTTGTCCGAAGTTCTGGGGAAAAACAGCAAAGAAATAAAGAAAGGGAAAAATAACGCTATTGGTGATACATAAATATGTTAAGGACAAACAATTGGCGTACAAGGGGTGGTCAGCGTGCACTCTGTACCACCTCCTTATTTAATTTGATTCGTTTGTGGAAATTAGAATTACTTACTTAGTTACACACAATGAAACTGATTGAACTTAACTATGTGAATGCCGGTTGTGTGATCAAGTAATTTCTCATTGATTCTTTCCTTGTTGCAGTAATACTTGCCTACAAAAACAATAACAGGCTGAAATTAAACGCGCACTTAACGTTAAAGTGTGTTTTTCGGTGGTTTGTTTACATTTGGTGTGTGATGCTTCGAATAACGTTCATGTTCTGAATTCCTCCATTGCTTTTGCTGCTGTAGGTTTTGCAATCCATTTGATATTTCGGAAACGTGTTTGACAGATATCTGCATCAAATAACACAGCAACTTGTAAATCGTGAATGACAAGATTATTCGCTTGCTGGTTGACTTCCGTTCAATCATGAACTATAAATTGTCTGTAGGAAGGAATAAGAACTCTCCTCCAATCCCAGTTGCTAAGAGTTCACGTTGTCAGCGGCAAATTCAAGATTTGCTGAAACAAACATACCACAGACAGAAAAATACAAAATCATCGCTAAACACACCGCCTATTGCTAACAATTTTGCATATTACAGTAGGCGAAACAGTGTGCACCCTGTTTAGCCTTCATTATAATAACTAAGTTAAGCTTACAATCATTTGCTGAAAATGTTCTTGACTCATCCCAGTAGTACGGCAAGCAGTGATGGTCTATTGTATCCTGTAAGCAAGAAATATAACAATATTATTGAAGCACAGTTACTATAAAATGTGTTTGTGACAAGCAATGCAATTGGTGCACAAGAGGCGGTCAGCGGTAACTCTGTACCACCTCCTTAATTCAGTTAATTTTGTTTGTAGACAGAATTACGTTTCATTAGTACATACTGTACCTGTATAAGGAATCAGATTTAAACTTAACCGTGTACATGCCGCTTGCAGGATTTGCAATCCATTTAACATTCCGGGAAGGTGTTCAACAGACATCTGTTACAAGACTAACAACACAGCCTTCAGCTTCAAGCAAACCTAATATTATAAGTATAGGATTACAGCACATGTGTCTCAGGTTATGAGACGATAATGCAGTATATAATTGCTGCGTATATGTGTCGCAATTTTGTTGACCTGAGTTTAGTTTTGAAGCATGTGTTTAAGCGATTATATATACTTGGGGAATGCATGAATATTTTAATGTGGACACTTCCACTGATGCTGACAACCGAATAGTCAACGGAACATACGTGACATGCAAAATAGTAAGTGTAACATGCTAACAACTGCACAAAAATCAACACTGTGCTCACTATTCGTTGCAGCAACAGGGAAGTGTTTACGAATACGTGAGTTTTACTTTTAAAGCTTATATAGACAAAAGAAAAGTTAGTATGTACTATTTGCTTATTGCAACTCACCAAACTACATAGAGCGATATTATACCAACGTGCATTATATTGGTTAAGGTCACAATGCGCTTAAATATGTCAACATGCGAAGACAGGATAGGTGCACGCCATACTGCCCTCGCATGGGAGTAAAAGTAATAGAATTACCGAATACGCGGATTCCTACTGACTTTTTTACATGGGTCCGGCTGTCTTTTATACAGGACAAGTTTCTCTTCATAGTAGTTAGAAACGGATATTGACGAAAATCTGCAACTAACATAATTCAATTTTGTTTTGAATGTACTTACGTTATGTCAAAAATTGATTTACTTTTAATAATTACAAGCCGCCAATTACACAGCAAATAAATCACGGTTGTTGCTTTTTCTAGATTAGTTAAAAACAGACAGGATAAGTGTAAAGACAGGATAAGTGCACGTTATTCTGTCTTCCCATGCTCGTCATAAAGTCTAACACAATGTAACAACAAAGTTAGATTTCGATTTGCACTCAAAATATACTGGCCTGTTTGGCGTCAATTTCCTTGTCCAGCAGTCAGTGGATGGTCTCAAACATTGATCTGAAGCCATACGAGGATCTGAAATAAAATAATTCAACAGCAGTACCGTGCATTTAGTAAGTTGTCTTAAGCTTACTAAACACCAGATTACGATTCGGTATCGATGTAGAAGGAAACTAGTGTGCACCCCAGTCTATTTCTGCATTGACACCAAAAAAGTTTATTTCAAACAATGAAGCTACTTGCATCTTATCCGGTGGTGAGACGTCTTCGGGCCGTCTTCCTTCAGCAACGCTGCCTTCTCCACGAGCTGCAAAAGAAAAATGACACGCCGCCACGCCAAAGCTACGTGGCTTCATTTTTTTCCTTTTTCGACCAATCAAAACGCTTGCTATCGTAACGTCACAGGAGCGCTCTTCATCCGTCCAATGGCTGACCTGATTGCACCAATCAGTGTGTTGCACTAGGAGCAGGTTAATTAGATGCGCGAGGCAAAGCGCTGGTCTACTGGCGGTCATTTGAGCGTGACGTGGTGTGATTTGATTGGCGCTTGTAGCACCACTGTGCTTGCTGGAAGCATTGCTTGGATAGGTGTTAGAAGGAAAAGTTTCGGCAGCCATTAGCGTTTTTATCATGTATTAAAATCTGCTTTAACTGTTTCGTGTTAAGAACGGAATGTTGACCTCGACAGCAACTAATTAACAGTTTCGATTTTTTGTTCGTATTTGATCAAACTCATGTTTAATGTATTTTATTTTATTTCTTTTGTGCGCAGATGCAAAGACAAAAGTTATAGTAAACGGCTATGAAGCCTATTGTTAGCAATAACGTAGCAAATTTGAAGTTTGCCGCAAAATTAATTTAGTTACATTTGGCAAAAGTGTAGTAATATACACGAAACAAATTTGTCGACAACAAAAATGTAATAATATAACTTACCTTGCAACAAAATGTATATCCTTGGACTGACATCCACATAAACAACATTGCGTCGTTTAAACAGAAACTGTGGCATTTTGGAATTTGCACAGTATAACTGCGTCAGTATACCTGGAAATTTAAAAGCAAATGTCAATATGGACTCGCATACCAGGCAAAAGTATACAAGTGTTGCGATACATTCACTGCAACTGAAGCAAAACTTTGTTAAAATACTTTGGCGGCAATCAGGGAAATTTTAACCCGCTAGATGGCGCACAAAGTTGCAGTCAACGGATTTCTCTGATATGGTTGACCTGTGTACGGATGGGAATTGGCTCTGGAAAGGTCCAAAAGTTTTAAGTCAATTTGTACCGTGTTTTTTGTTACCTCTACAAGGTGTGTGCAGTCACACATTTCTTTTTTTTGTGTGTTCACCTATTTTTTGACAAAAATAACCAAACTTTTACAGATGTAGACGAGCGTACGAAAGAAAAAAAAACAGTTGCCACAAAGGAGCCACATGTACAAACCACATTAAAAGTTACTCGTGTCAGTTAATTTTCCTGGATTTACCTAAACGTTGCACGTCCAGAAAAAATGCCAAATTTAATACAATTTAGTTAGATAAATCATACGCAACATGTTTACCACAGGCGCCTTTATATTCACCAAATGTCTATGCTGTTTGAGGGAAGAAAACTGCAATAAAAATGTGTATTTGGTGTGTCGAAAACTGATTTGCGCTATCCCATAAAAAACTATAAAGTCAAATTTAGAACGTTTTAGCGAGCAAAATTGTAAGCTGCATGTTTACCATATGAGCATTTATATTTACAAAATGTCCATACACTGCTTAAGTAAACAAAACCAAAAGAAAAATAGGGTTAGAACAGTAAGCACAGATTTGCGCATGACAGTACATCCTATCGCTTTTGCATCGCCAGGCAGCGTGGCTACGTCACTTCACCAATTAGTGGAAGCTTCCTGAACTGTCGCCGTCGCTCAGTTGCACGCTAGGGTATACAGCGCAACGCAGGTAGAGTTTAGTATTTGTTTATCTTTTAAAATGACTTTGCATACAAAAGAGGTTATAAACAATGTGTTAGAAAAGAGAATACGTTTTGAGTTTTTTCATGGATTTAAAGCGTTATTTGCTTTATTAAGTAATACATCAGGTTTGGATATTGCTATAGGTTTATGGGGTATTCAAGTCAATGGATTGTTCTCAGGTCTTTAATAATACTATGCAGCATTACGAAATGCAAGTTCACATATAGTAAAGCGATCTAAATTGATGCAAATTCACAATGAGGTACAGCATATCCACGGATACGTTTGCCTTCGCCGAAAACTGAGTAGTTTTAAGGTTCCATCATCGCTTGTTATTTTAGCTCTGTGTGGCGTTGCACATTTATTACCAAAGTCTGTTAACATTAAATTAAACTATGAAGGGCTTTGTCCTGATGTTAACCATATCAGTTTGCATGGTTGGAAATCGTGGAACAGCCTCTAAGATTTATCGAGACGCTTGTAAGTTTATTATATATTTCTACGAGTTTAGAATGTGTCAAATAATAAAGTTATCATAAAATATTTAGATGATGGAAATATAAGACACGAACTTGAAGAGCAGCTTAATTAAAAACATAACTGCTATACAGCTTGTATAGCGTAAATGCATTGTAAACGTACCGCTGTTGATACACTGATAATAACAGCCGCAATTATTTAGTGTAAACAATGAAAATATTTAAGCACATTGTTGTCCTTCAGACATAGCATTGGAGACTCTAATCACAAACCCGAGTCATATCCAGTACTACCCCTACTACACTCATGCCGGAGCAGTCAACATGAAGAACCTGTTTGTGGCTACGATTCCAGGTAATACTAAGTCTTTTCAGATGCTGTACAGTGAATTTATTCCGTATCTTCCGAACTTTAGTTGGTGGTGTGATATGCACTGGATTGCTCAATGTGCAACGGAATTTTTCTAGTTTAATGTACACGATGCGGAAAAGTGGGCAACGAACCGCTATAAGATTTAAGGTATAAGATATAAGATTTAAACATTCATTTTACCCATTTTTAATGCGGTACTTATGTCAACGAGATAAAACTTAAACATAACGTAAGTCAACCAAGAATTCCAAGAAAACGACAAGCGGTCCATATACCGTCGTACTCTATTCAAAAAGTAACTGAAATGTTTTTCAGTCTCACAGCCTTGCAGTGCCGCGAAATCTCCCTGTGGCGTGGGCGCAAAGTGCACGAACATTAGCGGGTATGAGGTAAAATGCACGTGCGATCCAGGTTACAACCAAACCTTCCAGTTGATCAAGGGCGTCAACGCACCTGTGATGGTGGTTGGTACGAAAACCGCATGCCAAGGTACAAGCTTTCTCCCACAAAACGCTAACTCAGGCATACCAAACAAACGGCTCGCTTGATGATTTTAATACCGCCCGGAATGCATTTCTAAGTCCGCCAAAAAAGCTATAGCCTATTTCTGTCATAAGTTTTTTTTTCACAAATACCGCCAAATCAACGGACTATCCGTAGTCAGGTCGCGGGGGCAACAGGTCTCACAGAGGTTATTTTGACATTATTTTACTGGCCCAGCCCGCATAAGATCATATGGTCTGGATCTGGCCCAAGAACCAAACTGAGTAAGCAACCAAATGCCCGCGCTAACTGGTAAATTTTAGTAATTAAACCAAAATCACTTGGATTGTCAGGTTGGTGACCTTAAACGATCTGCAACTAAGCGAGTGACGTCATCGTAGGGGGTCTGGCGTATTTAGCTGTGGTGCAGTTAATCACAAAAGTATCGAGTATAACACTGGAACATATAAACGCTGCTGTATGTTGATAAAGGTAACGTGTTTGAAACCCAAATATAACATCACACATTATTAGGATGCTAGGTAGTCTTTTGTATACGCTCAAACTCGACAGCACGTATTTTTCGATAACAGTTGTGAGGCCGGTATTTAAAAAAGTGACTAAACTTGCTTGGGCACATATTTAGTAAGTAGGGCCTTATCTAAATTCACAGATGTGGACGAATGCATTGGAAACAATACAATTTGCGGAATCCACACTTTGAAATGTAACAACTACCCTGGTAGTTACAACTGCACGTGCAATAAAGGATATATGCTGGTGCCTCCCAAGAAATGCATCAGTAAGTGAAAGGTTGAGTTGAATATACTGTGTATCTACTGACTTTACCTGATATTGTACAGAATACGACCCCTGCTACTACATGAACTGTCACGCAAACTCATCTTGTTCGAACGCCAGTGGAAAGTTCCAGTGCGTTTGCAACACAGGTTTTAGCGGAAACGGATCATTTTGTACAGGTGATTTAATAACATGAGAGTTCCAGGGAAGTTTGAAAGAGAAACACGTTCTACTGTGTATAACAAATAAGTAAGCGTTATTATTGAATTTGGAGACTGCAGATTGCTCAGTTACCCAACTAAAATATTACTTTGGATCGCATAGGCTAAAGTCACGTGTAAACAGAGGTCGTGAAACGAATAAATATACCACGTACCTTTAAAAATTTAAGTGCAGCGAACAATTTTGAGCTGATAGCGGGTTTTCCAACAAAATTCACGCAGTCACCGGTGTTTCTACAGATCAACTATAAAGAGTAGATAAAATCAACAACATCGTGCGATTACGTGCGAACTTAACAAGGTTACTAGTCGACTTTGTCATTAACTAAATAGCATCAAACACTTAGGAAGCTGCAACGCATTACCAAGTTTGTGCTGCGTTCGCAGATATCAACGAATGTACGAAAGGAACGGCGACATGTCACGCGAATGCATCTTGTACGAACACAGTGGGAAGTTACACGTGCAAGTGCAAGCCAGGATACTTCGGAGATGGACGCAACTGTTCTGGTAAGCGCAACCAATATCTCGAATGGCTTTGGTACAGACTCCCTACACTTTGGCTGTTGTCTCCCAAATGAAACTAAATTTGCTAAATTTTTAGATATGTCGATGTCGTTTATTACAAATCACGGTGCAGATAGCACACTGGTCGTCTAAACAATAGTGACATGTGAAACACCAGCATGCGTAGTTGCTAATGTGATTTACTCATGTCGCACAACTTCTTCACCGATTTCCACGTAACCACAAATCGAATCATTTTTCCACATGTTTTATCGTTGCAGCGTCAAAACTGATTGGCAACGTGCCCGCCATTATCTATAAGCTTGACTCCTATTAATTTTCGTTCCAGATGTGGACGAGTGTGCACTCAAAACCAACAACTGCTCCAAGCAAGCTGTTTGCGCGAACACATTTGGAGGCCACACCTGCACATGTTTACCGGGATACACCGGTAATGGCGAGGTTTGCACAGGTAAAATGTGAAGATAAACGACATGACCAATCTACTGTTGGAATTCCATTTTTGTCATTTTGAGTTCCGGAACGCCACAAAAATTATGTGATCATTTGATTAAAGTACAATGGCGTGATTAGGTGTAGGAGTTGTAAAGGAAGGTTTTGTTCTAAATACAAGACGAGCTTTTAGTCGGCATGTTCTGCATGAGAAAGCACGCGGTTTTTTGTTCTCGGGTTCTTGTAACCGTGAAATGCGAAGTTTCGGCTCATTAAATTTCAATTATCCGAAAATTAGTTGTTCGAGCTCTTGAAATTGTTACCAACTTTGGTTGATGGTGGTTCGTTTCACTTTTTGACCCTGTAGTGGTGTTTTTTTAATAACGTTTCTATCTGAACAGAATGTCTACCTGTCAAAAACGCACGACGTTCGCATGACTCAAATGATCAGGTTTGACCCACGATCATTTTTATGTAACTTAGTTCAGTAGGAGATAACCTCAATTATACGACGTTGTTTACGATTGCTTAAAATCAGCAGAATTTGGGATGTTTACACCGGTGAATATGGGAAGTGCTGTTAGCTCAAGTAGTAGGGACTCCTATAACCTGAATACAAGGGACGGCAAAATCGTTGAATTCGTCACCGCAAACAAGACTGTAACAACAATAACGTGGACGCCAAAGCAATTAATACACTTACATTAATCACGCCTCAAAGTTTTTCGTAACTAATACACGAGCAAAGCGGCGTGGGTTTAGGGAAAGATCAAAACATTGCGCATTTCCGAAGTTTGTCCTTTGTTTATACTCGCACGACGTTTCATGCATGAAGCCAGTTTCAGAGAGAACTTTGCGCAGCTTATAATGTATGATATAGAAGGATCTAAATCACGTTTTTATACGTCATATAAAACTGCGCGATAGGTGACTGCACAAAGCGTGTTTAGAAACCGGGTTTAGGCGTACAACTGATAAGGGAAATTTGAACGTCACAAGCTAATACATCTAAGTTTGTTTATTGTTGTTTGCAGATATCAACGAATGCTTGCAACCCGGCAATGGCAATTGCACTCTATACGCCAATTGCGTTAACACACCAGGAAGCTTTCAATGTAAATGTCAAACTGGGTTCGCATATCAGGGAAAATTGTGCAAAGGTATGGATGATGTCCAAACATTACAACATAATTCATTAAAAAAGGCTAAAAATGGATAAACGTACACCCTTGTAAAGCTCTTTGTTTACATGTCATCCAATATAAATCACTCTTGGGTAATGTGGACTTTTTAACCGATTACCAAATCATCAACAATTTTAGAGAGCTTAAATTTCACAACCAAAGCAATGTCCCAAGACAAAATATACCTCACACACATTTGGATGTTGTTTTGACATCAAATAAACTTGTGCAGATGTAAACGAGTGTACGAATGGACAGAACAAGTGCCACAAGGAAGCCACCTGCACTAACCACATTGGAAGCTACTCGTGTCATTGCATGTACCCCGGCTTTGTCGGCAATGGAACCTGGTGCACCCGTGAGTTTGTATCTGGTGTTTTGTGGTTAGCAAATGTATCTAACTTAAGATTTGGAAAAAAACGTTGTCTAAGCACACAAGTTTGCAACCTGTCCACTAATTTTAAACTAAATGTCGGAAACGCAATTTCTCATTAAAGAATTATTTATTTCAGAAACATGCCCTAAAATTTGAGAAGGAAGATTGGTTTCCAAGATGACTTTAAATAGCTTGAAAACGTCGTTTGTTTGTACAGTGTTACTATTATTGTTGTGTGTTTGTAATTTGTTGTGCGGTTGTATCTGTATTCAAACAAAGGTTTTGTGCCGTGATTAAACGCCACCCCTGTTTACCTTCAGAATAAAAATGGATAACGCAAACAGAATTAATTTACCTAAACACTAAACACCCTGGCTTGCATATGTTTACATAACTCCTGTTTAGAGTTGAAATTAAAAACTGTAATTTTTTGTTGTCATTGAGAAACAATCTATAATCGAATCGAAACTCAGTTGTTTCTGGTAATACCGGATGCACATCCTAATTTATAACGAGTTCGGTACCGGGATGTGAGGTATATACACTCAGTGCGCTCACAGGATTAATTAACATACTATTTGACAGGATACTAAACCGTTGTGCGGCATATGCGTTAAATGCAATCCCGTAATTAACCGCTTGTTGCATCACAAAATCGGGATGCAGTTAAAGCTGTGGGCAATGAATTGGGACAATGCATATGGTACCAATTTTTCGGGAATATTTACGGATCAGGAAATTACTCTGAAGCGTTGTAAGTTTGGGAACTGCAGGCACCATGCGAAAAGCGAAATCAGAGCTTGTGTTTACGTGATAAACCTTACGCAGGGCTGGGTAATTGCTTTTCC
>QXVZ01022877.1:0-54205 GCA_008931825.1 Phallusia fumigata | reverse complement strand
TTTGGGGGCCTGTGGGTGAACCGATGGGGGAATTGGGGTAAAAAGTTGACAGTGCACAACTTCAGATACATATCTAACATGTGTGAAAACTTGAAAAAATTTGGACAACTCCTTCATGACCAAAACGTGGGAACAATCTCGCGTTAGACAGAAAAAAAACAGAGTAAAAACAATACGTGTCCCCTTCATGGAAGGGGACCCATAATAAATAACGACAGACTGGCGGAAATGTACGCAGAGGTCTCCGTAATACAATTCCTTTAACGGGCATAATAAATTTATTGGGTCTTGCGTTGGTTCCCAGTGAACGGTGTGACCCGTTGAGCCCAAACAAGATTGGTGTGTACACCACATTCACTCGGTACTCACAATTACCCTGTTTTCAGTTTTCAGACGAGCGTAAAATTAGTCGTACACATGACCGGTCTGTCGAATTTTCGGGACCAGTCTCTCCTAAGAAGAAAAGAATCCCAATGGACATTGTCCACACCCGGCCTGTTAAGGCGGAGTATGTTACTTTGCCCATCAAGATCAAAATTTCGTTACAAACGAAAAAGGTGCTTCAACTTGGAAATTAAGACTTGTGTACAACGCTGAATGGAACACAAATGATTGACGTTTATTGGGATGAACTTACATCGTTACCTGCAAACACACAAGCAAACAAACTAGGCGGAAAAAACTTAAATCGCCCAAAAAATAGATTCGCAAGGTATGCGAAGGTATTATTTAACGCACATGCATAGAATTTTCGACTTCTGTGTTTTGGAGCTGCCGACCTGCATTATGTGATTGTTAAACACTTTGGTAAGGATGGAGCCAAAAAGTAGATGTAAAATACTCCTTTGAAACCTACGTTTTACGTTCACTTAACCACTATGTTAAAAAATTACCCGCATTCACGTCGTGACATCAAATTGTATACCATATGGCAGCTAAACAAGGTATTATGTATGTTAAAAAGGAAACGGTCCAGGGTAGGATAAAACAAACCATTTGGTTTTTCTTCTGTGCATAAAAAAACGTCATCTGTGAAATTAAAAATAAATACACAGATATTATGGAGGGCAAAACATAGGTAAAACACTAAAACTGATTGTACTGATATGAAGTAAGTCACAGGCAAATAATTTATCTAATAAAAAAATAAGAATAAATTTATATTGCTACATAACTGCAGTCTCGATGCACCGATTTGTTTGCAAAGAAATGAAAATCTTGCACAAAAGGAGAATAATCTCCAACCCACTATGTGAATTTTACATTGGCTGACAACATACACATAATATTACATTGTAATTTCAATTTCCATGAAATACTACCAATTGTCTAGAAAGTCAAATCCTGATTTGCGAACAGCTGCATTCTGAAAATATATAACAAGGCATTTAGATGTGTTCAAAAAGGAGGAATTTTAGCTAAAGAGTTGTTGTAATAAGCATCTTGAGAGTCAGAACTCAATTGGGCAATGTCATGTGTAAAGAAGACCTTTCTCTAAATCAGGGTGTCCAACATTTTCAGCCACAGGGCCACTTGCGATTCGCAAATTATTTGGTGGGCCACTTAACGACAGGAAATTTGTGTCGTTTCAATGTAACAAAAAAGTTTTTTGGTCCAATCAGCATGGTGGGAAAAAGTGGGGAAATGGGGAAGCTCCACCCCGGGAAATTAGTCCTACTCACAGGAAATTTTTTGTTATTGTAACATCCATTAGTTTAATATTCCTGTTACATATAGGAACTTATGGGATTTGCTGAAAATTGGCGGGAAATTTTCGTTGGCTTCCCGGGAAATTTTTCTAGCCCTGCCAATCAGGACCAATTTTTAGAATTAATAAGGGTTTATCCATTCCCATGATACTTGAATGGCCAACCTGTTTAATTTAACACTTTTATTGCCCAAAAGTGCATCCCCACTACCGATTAACAGATTCATTATAGATTGATGATGCAATTAAATTTTCAATGAGAATTAACTGAAAACTTACATCTTCAATGCGCTTTTTTCCTTTAAGCAATGGAGCATCTTCTACAGGATCATTCTCACTCTTAGATGAGATGCTTGACGAGCTTTCACATGTCTTTGTTGGATTGAACCCAAAAAAGAAAATTAAAAAACAAGACAAACATTTATATTCTCTAAAAATATATTTTCTTGCTGCCTAAGAGTTTTTCACCTCATACTGCATTTTCTTGATGGATTTTGGTCCGTCAAGCTGCTTAAGACTTTTCTTGCGTACCTCCTCCTCTCTCATGGCAACTTCCAAGTTCCGTATTGCTCCTAGCATATTCAAAGTTGTTTTGGTACAGTTTATTACATTAAGAGGCAGATAGCTTTTACATAATCAGCATTAGTAAAAATATCTGCACCACCGATAAGTGTTGTTGACAGAACACTTTACCAAACATAAAATTTTATGAAGAGTAATGAACATTGTTTCACTTTACATTAGAAAACCAATCAGTTTTACAACTATCAAAAGAGTCAAAATTAACCTCAGGTGAGTTATTTGCACAACAGTAATTCTAGTCTTTGCACAAATTTTTATCTACTAAAATAAATTATTCACAAATGAAATTGGCTTGACATTGAAACTAGGTCTGCTTTGCAGTAAACACGCAGCTTCATGCATTTCACAAATTTGGCTTAAATCGGTACATGATTTTGCCAAAAGCATGCATAATTTGCTTTGCAAATACACCAAATGTTGCAAAGAATACCACACATAAACATATCTTCCAATCCTTCAGTCTCACAGAAATTTCAGCAAGAAATAAGAGGTTTTAAGCCAATTTTAAACGAGAAGAAAAACAACAGACTTAAAATGCCAGCTACTAACTAAAGGAAGCAGAAAAGCAGCCATGCTAGCTTGGTCAAGTGAAATCTGCTGCAACAAACACGTTTTACCTGCATCTTTTGGAACTGAATGTATTTCTTCCTCATCTACAAGTTTTTCCAACAGTAAAACAACACTAATGACATGCAACAACTAAAACGCAAAGTCAGAAACCACATGATAAAATTACAATAACTTCAAATTCTGTAACATTGTGAAATGGTACCACAAAATTGATTGAAATCGACAATGTCAAGCACAGTAAACTATCTAAACAACCTTACCGTCCAGTGTGAGTGAAGATCTAGGATTTATCCTCGAAGTTAGCATGGGTTTTATAGGAATGCTTGTCTTCTTTCGTTCCCCACTAATTAACCCATACTTCTGCTTTGATAGCTCACTTTCACTACATTCAAACTTCTAAAATAAATTCACACAACACTTGGTCAGTCTGCCAAAATAGAATGAACATCTGTAAAGGGTATTTGTTCCTACATTTAATCCTAAAGGTTGTTGACTGGTACTATTTTTACAGGGTTCATAACAAAACTAAATCGAAAAAAAACTAAGTTTTGTACCTCATCTGGAGGTGAATCAATGTGTCGAAGAGGTTGCCTAGTAACCACTGGTTTGTCAGATCTGCAAAAACACAGAACAGTAAATACAGCTCACAAGAGGTTACAAAAATCAACATTTTAGAACAAAACTGCCTACATTGTTTGAGGATTGACTTTAGATGGGACTATTTTGTGTTGTGTGGATGAAATTACACTGTTTAACACTTTTTCTTCAGTCTTTTCGGGTGGGTTAGGTAGTTCATTTTCTTTAGGATGATCATCTTCATTCTTTTTTTCTTGAGCGGAGTTGTTTTTTTCATCAACTGTTTACAATTATTAATGATGTGGGAACCTTATTTTACTCAAAACAAATGTAAGACTTGACTGACCAGAATTGAAGGTTGTTATAGGTTTGCTAGGGGGAAGAGTCATATTCATTTGGCTCTTTGTTTCCCAAGAAAATGGAGAAGAATGTTCATCCTGCCACTCCTCCTTAAAAATGATTGACAAAAATTAACAGTTTTTCTCATCAACAAAAGGTGCATAACATGACAATTTCAATTGATGACATACTTTTTCTTCAGAGTTTTTTACAACCTCTTGGCCTGTATTTACATTCATGCTTGGAAACACTGATTTGCAATATTCTGGTAGAGCAACTGCTGGTGTTGACTTGTATCTAAATGAAAAAGTCAAATGGACCGCAAAATGTTTGGATGGGGTAAGGTTTTAAAATAAAAACTTAGGAAGATGCGATCAAATTACATTTTTATCCATTATCAGACTAGAGGGGTGACATTCTCCATGTTGCCATTACATGTACAATTGCCATGGTTTAATGGTCAAAACTAATTTATCACATTTTATTGCAGTTAAATATTCTTACATTTTAATTAGTACTTTTAATCAACATGTCACTGAGAGAAAAAAATGTCTTGGGTGTTAAAAAGATTTAAAACGAGCGAAGTTAGCCAAAACGTTCAAGATAATTTTACATACTTTGCTAACTTATAAAATATGTAAGTTTTAGGTAACTTACTTTACAAAATATTGATTTGTTTAAATTTACTGTGTATAAATGTTTATTTACTGTAAAGATGCCAATGTATCAGTTGAAAAATTTAGGGAAATTCGGAAGACACCTTTTGACCAAAAAGTGTAAATAAACCGCACAGAAAGAAAAAACAGAGGAAAAATCTGCAACTCTAATTCAAAACAAAGTGTTTTTTTTTATGAAACAAAATAGACTTTGACACTATCGCAAATCTTTTATGCAAAGGATTTTTATGCAAAGGTACCTAGAAGTAGCTTCTGGTAGAATAATACTTCTATTGATTGCATTTTCTTGCTCAGCTACGGACAGCTTTTTCCATTCACCTGTGTGCAAGTATGTAATAATATAAAGAAGTTAGAACATTACTGCACATTTTGCCCACCTTGCGTAAAAGATTTAATCACCCTTTTCTTTGATTCAATTATTTTGGCCGCCATCGGGTTAATCGAGGCGAAGTACTGATCTACACGGTCCATTTTTCGGGTGTCATTTGTCCAGATAGCCATTATACCCGAACAGGACCTGCCAATACATTCACCTCCCTAAGTTTTAGTGCTAATCTTGATAGCGTAACGCAACTAAATGCAAACAAAACGACTCAAGCACTCGACTGCGCTGAATTGGTAATGGTAACGAACTTCAATCAACATACATTATATAACCAGGTACATTAAAAAATTAAAATGCATGCTGTGTATGGTGCATGGGTGAAAACAAAGTATTTCACACAGTCATTTTTAACATCAGTTTATTTATTCCATTTTCAGCAAAATCCTCCAAATCGACATATTTGGACCAAATGTACTGGACTTTATCTGTTAAAAATGCAAAAAAATATTATCGACATTCAGTTAAATTAACAAGGGTTGTCAACCTGCCCTAACAACTTAGAGAAAAAAGTATTGTTGGCAATGAACCATGACGATTTCACACATGGGACAGTCGAATCGAAAGTTTTGCCGTAGCCTATAAAGATTTTGTTGAACGTTGGATAGAATGCTACCTTTGTTTGTCGGTGAGTGTACTTACCACTTACTCTAAACTGTAATATTTTGCTTAATTTTTAGTCTAGAACTTTTTAATTTTTAGTAAAACTACAGAATATAAAAAAGTTCTAGACTACAAACAAAGCAAAAAATCTTAAGACTAAAACATAGCAAAAATCTTTAACGACCCAACCTTTAAAAAGTTTAAAAACTTTTGAACTTAAGATCATGACTGCAGTCACTGTAGTCGGCTAGTTTAAAGTATGCTGTGACATTTCTTCTTATTTTCATGCCACAGTGCGGGGCAGTGAAGGTCTTTCACTGAAGGAATGGTGTCCAACAAACAAAAAGTTGATCGTTCAAAACAAGTATGTATTGGTACTGCTACATGTTAGAATTTTTTGCTCTTAATCTTGTATAGAATTGTCTATTTGGAGGGTTAAATTAGATGACACACGACCAAGAGCATGGATTTCATTCTATTACAAAACTTAATACATTTCTTTGTTTTTAGGTTGTGTGAGAAACCCACAAAAATTATTGCATTTTCATCAGATGGGGACATCTTTGTTTGGTGTGATGGTGTTAAGTAGGTTGCTGTGACGCACTCCTTTTATCCTATATATTAGCATAGAAATTATTGATTTACAGCATATTTGTATATCGCCCATCAACCCAATCGATAATGCAATCTGTGATGGTTCCCCGAGCTTATGATGTCTCCTTTTCACCATTGGGGGACCTTTTATGTACATGGGAGCCATATGCAGGTCTGTTATATGTGTGTATAATCCTCATATTTTGCCATCTTATTGTTATGCGGTTTTAATTAGTGACAAAAGAAAATCCTTCTGGTTCCAACAACTGCAAGTTATGGAGCACCGAAAATGGTGAATGTGTTTTTAGTTACGTGCAAAAGAAGAAAACCTGCTGGCGACCAGTTTGGTTGAAAGGAACATCTACCTTTGGACGGCTTGTAGGAAGCAGTGCTCATTTTTTTCAAGACAAAAATTTTGGTATGTTTTAAAAATGCAATTGTTATCTCCTGGATGTTTTACATTAAATTTGTGTGTTTTGCTTCAGGCAAAATTGTCGAGAAAATGCATATTGACAAGTTAGAGCAATTTGAAGTTTCCCCAAACTCCCGACCTCCACATAGAATCGCTTGCTTTATAAGGGGTTCTAAAGGTGCACCATCTTCAGTCAGGGTTTTCGAGTACCCTAAGTTTTCTGCAGATGAAGTCATTGCCAACAAAAGCTTTTTTAAAGCTGACAGTGTAAGAATTATCATGATTGGTCATCAGTCTATGAATATTGATAGTAGATTACATTTAGGTAAATATCCTATGGAACAACAGGGGCACTGAGCTACTTGTGAAAACTACAGTAGATGTTGATACAACTGGTGAATCTTACTATGGAGAGCAGTCTCTTCATTACATGTCAGCCTCCGGGGAAACTGCAATAGTCAGCTTGTGTAAGTGTATTTTGAGTTTTTTTTGCCCAGCTTCAACGTTGTGCTATTAACCAAAAACATTTTACTGCAGCGAAGAAGGGTCCAATCTATGATGCTCAGTGGTCCCCGAATTCCAGTCAGTTTTGTGTTGTCTTTGGTTTCATGCCAGCGAAGGCATGTATATTTAACAGAAAATGTAACATGATCTTTGAATTCAGTCCAACTCCAAAGAATGAGTGTTTCTACAATCCCCAGGTAACTGGAAAGTTGTATAATATAAAGTTTTAAGGGTAAATTGCCGAGTACTGCCATTTCTGGTCTGCTTGTATGCTATATCTGTAACAGAAAAATGATTTAGTTTTATAGTGTGTGGTCACAGTTGAAACAATGACTGTTGCTGTTGCTTCTAATTGGTGTCAACTTTTAAAAACTAATTATGAGAACCTTATTTGTTTTCAGGGCAATCTATTGGTTTTAGCTGGATTTGGCAATCTTCGTGGCAACATTGAAATCTGGGACTGTGAGCGAAAGAAGCAAGTATCACAATATACTTCGCCTGACACCACATATTTTGAGTGGTGTAGTGACGGTGTTCATTTCCTGACAGCCACTACTGCACCAAGGCTAAGAGTTAGCAATGGCTACAAGCTGTGGCACTATTTAGGTAGGACTTTTACACACAAGTTAGTAATGGGGATTTGCTAAATCTTCCATCAAGTAAAAAAAATCCCATCGACTGATATCTAACTATACAAAGAGTAAGTACACATCTATTTCAAAATGTATATCATTAACATCCGCACCAGGGTCTTTATTTGAGATTTTCACAAGCAATGTAAAATGTTAAACATCTTGCAAGCCTGACTAAACAGTGTTTGATTGTAATTGAAAAATATTATTATTAATACCATGTATTAAAAAGTATCCAGACTGAGTATTAAAAACAGCAATATTTGAATGAAAATTTACCACAGCTTAACTTTAGTTATTACCATTTTAGACCGTGTTGTTTTAATGTTTACTGACGTCATGTTAAATCAATTAAGTATTTTTGACAATACTTGGCACAAACAACAGTTGTTGTGGCACTAACAAAATAGTTTAACTGAGCGCTTTTGCCTGTGCGTGCATTCCACGAAAAAAAACGGCACTCATCCAACAATTACGTGTAGACGGGATGCTGTATGAAGAGGGCGTGAGTACAGAACTGCATCAGGTTTTGTGGCAACCGAAACCAGAGGGAACCTATCCAGTTCCTGTTATCAAGGATGTTTCGAAAAGTGCTCTCATAAGCAAAGTGAATGCCGAAAAACCAACTGCGTACATTCCACCTCACGCCAGAGGAAAAGCTGATTACACAGCGGCGAAGGTTTGTCATGTCTCTGGCAAAGACTTTCCCTCAGCCAACTCCGGCTGTCTGTGTGAAATAGATTCAAGTTACGATCGAGTAAAAATGTTAATTTTCCCGAAAATTCCCGAAGCGTAAGTTAGGAACCGTATTTAAAAAGATGTCCTTTTTGTGTAGGATCGCTTCTTGCAAGACGACGATACTCCTGTTACTCCAGAAAGCCATTCGAAAACTGCACAGAAAAATAAAAAGAAGCGCGACAATAAGAAAAAGACGAGCGCTCCACCTTCTAACCTCTCCCACGAACAGCAGGACGTTGTGCAAATGGCGAAGTATCTTTTAACTGATGCGTCTGTACCACCCCCGACAAGCGAGTCGGCAAATCCAAACGACAAAAAAATTAAAAATTTAAAGAAGGTACGATTGTGTTGGATGTTTAAGCTTGCAACAGCCATAACGTTCAACTAAAATTTCTTGTTATTCAGAAACTCCAGGCGATCGAGAAGTTAAAGCAGCAACAGGCACAAGGAAAACCGTTGGAAAAGAATCAAATCGAAAAACTAAAAACCGAAGACTCTTTACTGCTTGAATTGAACCAATTGCAGTTAAAAAGTTGATACTTTCGCCAAAAGCTTGTAAACAAATGACAAATAGGGTAAAACGAACACCGTTATGGGCGATTTGAAATCAGAGTAGTAGTGCGGTGGTTTACAAATTTTTGCAATACAATTTGACGATCAAATCTATGTGTCAAGTTCACAGCTTTGATGTTATAAATCGTGTGATTCATTAAAAAGAACATCACGTAGTGACTATGCTGGTGACAAGAACGGAGTATAATAAGAGAACCGTGTCGCTCACATTCCGGTGTTTATACAAAACAAGAAATCGTTTTAAACACGCAAGCCGTGATAGGTCACAAATAAAATCGGCTACTAACAATTCTTCCCAAAACCGCTGCACTATGTTGACCCTAATAGGACGGACATGGTCGAAGTCCTGTTTACCAGAAATAATATATTTATGTAGTTGGACTAAGGGGGTTCGTTCTGCATTTACAATAGCTTGTATTGTTGCAATATTTAAATTCATAGCAGGCGTGTGTCATAAAGTGGAAAAATCCTACTTTGAGGTACATTTAAATACAGAGACACCACTGAACATTCGACTGTGAAAAGTTTCTGACTTACCGTTTATTTCGTGAGTAAAAGTTATTGCCTACAGGTGGAAAAAAGATACAACTTTCGAAAATGCGTCGTTACCTTATACTCATTGAAAAAACTTTACACACATCTCAAAATAAGGAACATAATACGTATTGCTTATTTTTCTGGTTTACACACAGCTTTTAACAAATTGCTATTGAAAAAGGAATTTGTCTCCCGTAAGCTGTGAAATTTCCTGATACATTGTAGCAAATAAGGCAGATACCGTAGTTATTCGATTGTAAGCCGCGGCTTATAAAGTTTTTTACCCTACCGTTCGTGCGGCTTATAAACTAGGGCGGCTTACTTTTTTAATGTCGTGTCGATTTAGGTTTACTATGTAACAATAGAAAGAAGTATTATACCACACAACCACACAAAATGCGGCTTACAATCGAGGGCGGCTTACGATCGAGAAAATACGGTAAGCATACTTTTTAAGCACATGCTTGTAAAAAATGGTCACAGACAACTCTTTGTGACATCACACTACATCTGTCCCTATAACAATCGGTTTCATGGGAACCATTTTTTGTGGTGTATTATTTTTCGTTTTATGCGAGTTAAGAACCGAACGTGCATTTTGGTGCTTCTTATAAAATGACTATTTTTAAAACTTATTGGACAATGTTTGATTCAAAGGAAGGAGTTTTTCTTCCCATCCCTTAAGTGCGGCTGGAAGAAGAGTGGTAAGAACCGTAAAAGTAGTTTTACTGTCTAATTTCAGCCTCTAAAGCGGCGTGCTTTTAAAGGTATCTCAACATAAGAATTTCTTCACTATCGATTGAGATAAATTGTGTGTTTGTCGTTGTCTTTTGGAGGATGAGGACCTGTGGCTTAATATATTATATGCCATTTTGCAGGCAAACTGCTTTAATCGCAAGTCAGCAGAACCTTGCGAAAAGCAAATTTCAAACCATCGCGGTTTCACAAAAGTTCATTAAAGGTTTGCTTTGTTATATTTAACTGCACCATAGTGATAAGTTACAAAGTAAACGGTTGCTTTACAGATGTAAGTGCAACAAATGTTGGAAAACCGACGGAAAATTTTGGTTTTACATGTCACACTTTTGAGTTAATCACCTTTCCACCTTCCGGTTATGATTATGGTTGCAATTTTATTTTAAGTTCATACTCATTTTTAAACAGGTTGCATCATAGTAAGTCCCAATCACATTTGCTGCTGTTGCGTAGAACAGACGGTCGACTACCGACGTATCTTGCTAACTCCTACTGATGTAGTGCTGCTTCAAACAGGCATTTCAAGGCGATCGCTTGCTGCGTACATTGAATCTGGTATTTATGGCAAAGACAATGCAGCACTTTGCAAAATACTTTGCGCCGTCAAAGTTTCTGCCCCAGTGAAACCGGGCAAAAAGCAAACCAAAATGAAGTATGTCGCTCAACGAAAAAAATAATTTTTGTGGCACCGAAGGCGTAAGATCAAAAACAGATCAAGAAACAGGTTTTAATCGCCTTCATAACACTCTAAAATGTAGAAAAGGTCTTCACTTTATTAATTACACTGACCACAAACTGCCATCAAGAAACAAACCATGTACACAAACCCTGATGTACACAAGCCCTGCCACTAAAACCTCTCCGTCGGAAACTGCAACGAAATGAGGTCTCCCACATCTCGGCGATACCCACAGAACCGTTTCGTCGGACGATACCCACGCGTAGACAAAATTGGAAATCTTACTGCACCGAAAAAGAAGTCATAAGTAGTTCAAATATCGGATCAAACAAGTTGGTATTAGACAATTGTCTAAATTCGGTCAAAATATCAGCTAAAGAAAGACAAGCCGTCACAGTGATCGACTATAAAGTGATACCACTGGGAACTAACCTTCAGGGTCCTTTGGGGCGCTCGGCAGGTTTTTTTCAAAATAATGCACAACGTAGCACACAAACCCCACCAAAACCACCCAGGCGAAAACTGCTGGCACAAAAGCTGAAAATCACCGAGATATATCTACTTTCGGCGACACTCGACTCGGGATGTCGTACCAGCACCGAGGCGAAGAAAGCTTCGCAAAGAACCTACAGATAAATATCAGCATGATAAAATGGCACAGGAAACCAATGTTAAGCTTAAGACCAGAGAAGCAGAATTTTGCCAAGCGGTTACTCCTGTAGCTGTACCAGAAAATTCTTGGACAGCAATGGGCGACGAGGCGCAGTCGGATTGCAAGCAAGCTGTTGAAAACGCGGCTGTAGATGTGGGAGATGTGGCAAAAGCCGGTAAACTAAATGCGTCACAAAAACAGAGACATTTTGAAAAAGGAGCGACTCGGAACAACCCTAATGCAGCAGATGACCCAGAAATTCGAACTTGCACAGATGCGAACCTTCGCGAAAAAAATCGGAAAGAAAATTTTTGTTTCTGTTCTATCCGACAAACCAATGACAAAATGTGACAATACTGGTCCAGCGCCAACTGTCGAGTCGCAGAAACGAAAGAAGAAGCGACGACGTTCGTGCATTTGTTGTTGTGTGCAATAAGTGGCATGCCACAGATTTTGTTAAATAACAACCAAATGAACATTGTCAGTATTTCACGACTTTTTCGCGCTTTCGATCTTTTTCTTTTTATTGCTTTTTTGCTATTTCTTTTCGAGTTTTATTCAGTACATATGAGTCCGTATGTTTAATAAAACTATTTATTACAATTGGCGAAACTGCAAAATCGCTACAAAACTGACTGGAGAAAGGCACTAAGCACATGTTTTTTTCAATGATGAAAAAATGTCAAAAATCAAAGGATTGACTAAGGCAAACTTAGGCGTCAATGAAATTTTTTCTCATGGCAACATTAGTTTAAACAACATAATTGAAAATTGGCGGACTGACAAATATTAAACTACGACAACCAACATATGTGGAACATGTTAGTGATCAAATGGTTACATAAACAGGCGGTTGTAGTCAATATTCGGTTGAATGAATAAATAAATGTGTTAAATGAGTTAAATCAATTTTTTACATTTTTTGAGAAGATCAGTGGGATCTGTAATAGTTTAAACCAAATTCCAAACATTGCTTCTATGACATCCTGGGTAATCATGCTCAAGAACACCTACCGAAAAGTTGTTTCTAATAGACGCTTTGTCAGGGCAAGTTTAGAAAAAATCCTTGGCCTTCCCATGTTAACCTGGATGTGATTCTAATTTTCTCGCCAGGATACATTACATAAACTTCTATCCAATAACGGTACGAAACACTATTAACAAACAGCTTAATCTCCAATCGAGCAGGTAAAGAATAAAATATTTTGCAGTCACATAAATCTTTAATCAAAAGGTGATTTAATTGCCAATTGTGGTGTAGACTTTTGATTTGAATTTCTGGTTTGCTGTGACTGACATGGAACCAGCTGCTCTGTTTCGACAATAGGTTTTCCTAATTAGGTACAAAGCAACTTCGAAAAACAGTTTTAGCTATCCCTGTTTCGCCCACGTTCTGGTTCTCGTCAAGTGTATTTCTTTTGAAAACGTAACATTCGCCATGCTGCAATAGAACACATCTTTGTTGTGATTATGGGACTTCGAAATATAATCCAATCTGGTAAAATCTCATCACAATAGTTTTGACAGAAAACATAAAAGTTTCAACGCATCCATTTTTTTAATTTCGGGTATTTCCCTGTTTATCGCACAAAATTTTACGTTTTGCACATCGCTGTAACGAATATAAAATTAGGCGCGAAAAAGATGTCATTGACAAGGCAACTAGGCAAGGACTGAGAAAGAAATGTTTTGCTTGGTTGCAACTGCATAAGTTTTATGGGTTTCGGTCTACGGTTAGTTTAAACTTGCAATGGCCTTGTTAGATGTTAGAAACTGCAAATTACGAGAATGTGCGATTTTGTATATTGCCTGCTTTCATTAAAAATAAACTTTTCATTCAGTAAACGCCGAGTTATCCATATCTTTGCCTTTCCGAAGAAACTCGTAGCTCGAATGGTTTGTGATGTTTTTATCTAATAAAAGGATTTATAACCTCCTAATCCAGATTTTTCACTTTAGAAGGGTGCATTCATAGACTAAATCACATTGCAGTTACATGTTTATTTATGCTCACTGGCACTGCCAGATACTTGCTTCACTACATCTTGTTTTACAGTTCACAATGTTGAAACATCGAAAGCACTCACCTGAATTAATTCCTGGGTTTGATGTAACAGTCAATCGTCATGTTTGTTGCCCAATGCTTTTTGGGTATTTCGTGTGTACTGTACGGTATACCATATCCATAGATTCATTCTACTTTAAAAAATTGTATCATCATTATTTCGCTAATCTGTTTATTAAGGTGATTTTTCTTATAACAACTCGCTTAAAAAAACGTTTTCGGACAGATTAGATCTTTGCCTCATCTGGAAGAATTTGACAGCCGAAAAAAAATATTAAATTTGGATTAATCATGGTTTACTGTATGTATTATAAATTTCAACAAACAAGTTTTTTTTTAATGTTTTAAGATTGCATTTTTATTTTTTAGCAATCCTTTGAAAGTTCAAAAATGTACATTAAAAGTGTTACTATAGATGGATTTAAATCCTATGCTCAAAGAACAGTAATCACTGGATTTGACCCGTTATTTAATGCTATTACTGGACTCAATGGAAGTGGGAAATCAAACATCCTTGATGCAATTTGCTTTTTGTTGGGAATTACAAATTTGTCACACGTAAGAACACATAAGATAATGTGTGTTAATGTTGTGCCAAAATATATGTGCTAATGTAAAGATATTTACAACTGTATGTTGGTCTGTACATTTATTTTTAACATGAAATATCTTTTGAATGTAGATATTTTTAGTGAATAAATGCATGTTGATCTGTTTTTTTTCTGTTTTAGTTTGCTTATTTCCCTTCTAAGCACAACTAAATATCAATTCAAGTAAAATTATTGCTCCTACATAATAACAATTTATGACATTGAAAATGAATTTTTTTTGTGTGTAAGTGTTTTCCACCTTGGGTGCTGCGGCAGCTTTTGGTGCAGTTTGCATGGACCAAGGGGCTGTGAGCAATTTGCTAGATTTTTTTTTCATTAAGTTTTGGTGGTGAATAATTCTTGCAAAATAGAGTGACTTAATTGATGTTTACATCCATAAAGTGCAAAATGGTAGTTCAGTCTATACCCTTTTCTGGTTTGCAATCACAAAACCTATACAAATAAAATAAATTCTCGTGGTGCGATCATTAAAATGCTCATTACTTTTCGTCAAACATTTCGATAATGTTACAAATGTGTTAAAAATAGGAAAACCTGTGGCAAATCAACAATAGTTTATTGAGCTGTAACAAATATGAGTACAAATATGTACAATGAATAAAAAGTTCAATTTCAGTAATCAACTGCTTACTCTTTTGCTGCTGGCTGCAGGTTTAAACAGTAAATCATAGACAGGAGAGTTGTTTTAATATTTTTTATCTTTTTAATACCAATCAAATTTTGGTTTTTGACCTTCTATGTGTAAAAAGTGCAACACCATAAATTGAAGACATTTGTGGACTTTATTATGGCTGTTAGAGCAACCTTATGGAAATTTTTCACAAATTTTAGGTGCGCCTTGGCAAATTTACGCTTTTTAAGCACAAGCAATATGTGCCACCAAAGCTTTGACAAAGAAAAAGCTTATCAGTGCTAAAAACAGTTGTTAAACACAACAATAGTTCATTGTAGCAATAGAAGTTATTCATATGCACAGATTCAAAAAACAAATGTTTATGTTTCCTTAAACATGCATTTTTCCCAGTAATGTTTTTTGATTCTGATTTGTGACTTTTGCTGACTAAAAGTTAAACAAAAGTTTTGTTTTTCTGTGAAAAGCTATACACATCCACATATGCTGAATCATCATTCTGATTAGAGTTGGATGATGGTTTCTTTAAACGGCGTGGAACTAAACAAAAATGTAGAAGTACTTGCAAACAAGTCATGCAACAGTTTGGAGTATTACAACAGTACTGCAGCACACTTCTTACCACTTTCATATGTCACATTTGAAAACACACTGGATTGTTTTTGGTTTATGATAAACTCTGGTAATGAATCAGCATCACTTTCATTTTCTAATGAGATTTCAAGGTTTTCCAAACTATTTTGTTGAGGCTGGTGGAAAAATGTTGTCTCCTGGTTTAATCTCCATGACTTCTCACGCCTAACAGAATAAAACCATTTAATAAACAGAGGGAAGAAATTTCCGTATTTCAATTGTACAAACAGTAGTGACCCCTTAAATTATTTTTGCTACACCTATTATTATGTTGGGAGCATAATTCCCATGGCATTTCTAACATAACTCTTTCTGCAATGATAAACAAATGGGCCACCACACACATGCAAATACTAATTGCCAGCATTAATAGTGGCATAGCCAGTTAGGATTTAAAAAAAGAAAAGAACACATTTGCCGAGTTCAACCAAACATTTCTAACAAAATGTTAATGGTAGTTTCTTTCTTCCTGATAAAAGCCTGATTCAAACTTCATAAGCATTCCCACACAAGCCAATAAATTAATGTATCACCTTACAAGTAAGTCACAAATTTGTTCTGGAATGCTTGTAGGTTGACCTGCAGTAACTGTAGGCAAAGCAACAGCCAACTGGACTACATTACAAAGTCTTTCCCAACATGGTTTTTGTGATTCAGTGTAGTTAATTCAACAACAGTGTTTTGTCCTTAATGCTTACATGTGGCGGACCAAATAAATGCTTGCTTGCTACTGTATTGCAATTGCAAAGAACTACTTTTAATGACAACAGAAATACTGTAACAAATTTCAGTTAGAAAATATGACCAACAAGCGGATTAAATGCTGAGCAGCCTGGAGTAATCATCTGCTGTATTTATAAAGCAGCCATATTTTAAACTTTCATGTTACCTCTTTCTTCTAATCATCATGACTGCAGCAATAACATTGACCAGTATTGCCAACATGACAAGTGGTACAACAATTTGTACATAAAGATTGATGGTTTGCTGTTGGGGTGGCATTAAGATAGAGTTGGTTTGACTTGACATTTGTGTTGTGGCATTTAAGTTTGGTTTTGCTGTTGTTGGATATTCAAAAGCTTTTGTGGTAGGTGCAGGATTCGTTGTGCTGGTGACGATTGTGCTGATGACTTGTGTTGTCGCTTGCTGTGAAAATGTCACTGAAAAAGACTATATGTTTGAAAAGAAAAGTAATTGGTGCACAACTTTATTTTTGCTACAAAACAAAGTGAGCAAGTAACCTGGTTTAACAGAGCAGTTTTAATCATATACATATATGTTGGTGAAGTACAAGTTGACGGCAAAGGGTTTATATTATGTGGGGGAAAAAAAAAAGTGGGGAAATGGGGAAGCTCCTTCCCGGGAAATTAGTCCCACTCATTGGATTTTTTTTGTTTTTGTAACATCCATTAGTTTAATATTCCTGTTACATATAGGAACTTATGGGATTTGCTGAAAATTGGCGGGAAATTTTTGTTGGCTTCCCGGGAAATTTGCATTTTTTCTAGCCCTGATTATTAGATTAACATGATTTTATTCTAAGTGAAACACAATTAGAAAAAGGGTGTGGTCTACTTGCTGATGTGGGAAAAAATCACATTGTGATTCCAAAATGTTTTGTTCATAACTTATCACCTTTATGAAAGCTAACAACTATAATTGTCAATCTTTTTTTGCTGTATATGTCCTAAATGTGTCTATTGGTACTGACCTGGTATTTTTCGCTCACAAATTAATCCTAAATTGTCATCTACACATGGAACACTGAGCCATTTTAGGTGGTGATTTGGCCAAATTGCTGCACATTCTTCCCCTGTATTATTTACTTCTTCTGGTTCGAACCAGTTTGAGTAGTTCAAAGATGTGCTGTCTGTCCATTGCCAGGTCCCATTGATTCTTGTTGCATCGATCCAAAAATATTTAGTTGTAGTTATATTTATGCTTGAAAAAAGTTCACTGATAAAGTCTTGTGTGGTTTGTGACAAAATTGACACTAGGCTTCCTCCCAAGTTTTTACACCTGTCTGTCGCTTCTTCAGGATTAAGTCCAACTGTTTCATTCACAAAATATTCAGTTGCAGTTGATTCTTGTAAAGTCCATACATCCATGTTGCGCTACAGATATTTTTCTTCCAATACAGACAATAATACGTTTATCTGACCATCCTTACTATCATATAGTCTCTATCTGTATTCTGATGATTCACCCTTGTGTTGAATCATACACATTGCATTCGCACTATCCCATCCTGTTAGCAAATATGGCTTATACATGCATATGTGACTCAATTAAGTCACTTATGACATTACACCCTATATTTATTTGTTAAAGGTGAGGGCAACCAACCTGCAGGACCTTGTGTACAAAAATGGACAAGCTGGTATTACCAAGGCTGCTGTGTCCATAACCTTTGACAATAGTAATAAAGAGCAGAGTCCTATGGGAATGGAAGCACACAACGAAATAACGGTACATATATGTACGCTTTCATATGTAGTTTTTAACCAACATCACACTACCTTATATAAACACTATGTTTGACCTTTAAAAAGCTTAAACAAGAAAAACATAAATCATGCAAATACATTAATCATTTTGCAATTAAAACAATACATTTGCAAATTTATTTTGGATGTGACAGGTTTAAGTTGAAATGTACCAATTTAGTATTTTTTGGTGATTGCAATTGGTTGTTTTGCAGATAACTCGTCAAATTGTGATTGGTGGGCGAAACAAGTACTTGATAAATGGAGTGAATGCACAAAACTCGCGAGTGTCAGATTTGTTTCGATCTGTTGGCCTTAATGTGAACAACCCACATTTCCTTATTATGCAGGGACGTGTAACAAAGGTAAGGTGATTCATCACAAATGAAATATTTCTTTCAATTAGATTGTGTGAGTTTGTAATATTTATTGGTCCCGTTTCATGCAGGGGACACGTATTGTTTTCATTTTCCTTTTAATTTTTTTTGCTTGCAACTTGTCCATGCACTTTTGACATGAAATGTTTGGCTGATTTGGATAAAACTTTCACAGCTGGTAGATATGGTAATGGCAGTGTGTTTTCGGTTTGGATTGACCCCATAGGATTTGAATAAATTTTACAAAGAGGAATTACAACCAACTTGTTAACTGTGCAGTTGAGTTTTTAGTGTACTTTATTTTGTCTCACAAAGTTTGTTGCAAATTAAGTGAACTAAAAATCAGTTGCAACCTCAGATATAAAGACCTATTCAAAAAATATTGTAAACTTACACAACCTGATTGATATCTTGACCTGCTACAACCAGTTGTCTGAGGTGTTAATAAATTAAAAACTACACCCTTGCAACATTCATGTGTAGGTAATGAACATGAAACCTCCAGAAATTTTGTCTATGATTGAAGAAGCCACCGGAACAAGCATGTATGAGTCAAAAAAAGATTCAGCACAAAAGATGATTGAGAAGAAAGAAAACAAACTTGCACAAATAAACCAGGTGTGGGGACTTTGATTGAGCAAAAAGATACACTTCAAATTTCAAGCAAGCTTTTCCTGAACTGCACTTTATGTTTGTAAAAATAATATTAAATTTGAAAGTCCTGGATAAGCAATATCTAAACCTTCAACAGCCGCCATGTTTTTGAATTTACTCATGCGGTTGTTGCATGAGGTGATAACATAGTGATCATAAGGATTTCTATTTGAATAAGGAACTGACGATGCCAATGTATGCAAAAGATATATTCCTTTTGTATTATACCAACTGATTCTGTCAGCGTTTGAGACTGTTCTCTCAAATTTCGAGATAATATTAAATTTACATTACATTTTATCTGAAATTATGTGTGAAGGTAAAATACAATATATTACTGCAAGTGATTACTTTTCTGTAAAAAAGATTTGTAACAAAATCAATTTTTGTTTGCGTATGTAGACTTTAAATGAAGAAATTACACCCACCTTACAAAAGCTACGTGATGAACGATCATCATACCTGGAGTATCAGAAAGTACAGCGAGAAGTTGAACGACTTACCCGACTTCTTATTGCTTATCAGTTCATGATGGCTGACAATACTGCAAATAATGCTTCTGGGGATTTGGATGCTTTAAAGGCTGAAAGAGAACAAATAGAACAACAAGTGAGTTCTTTTGGTTTTGATATGGTGTAGAGATCTTCCCCTTCTAACCTGAGCCATCACATTACAGTTAATACTGTTAGTCATCATAAATACTATATTTTTTGTTTACTAGGTAAAACACCTGAAGGAAAAGTTTGAAGAGATGACAAAAGAAATTCAGAATTTGGAGCTTTCCCTAGACAGTGTATGTTAAACTAAGACAGTAAATGATAGAACAAATAAATCTATGTATTTTGCACCTTTAGGAAGCTGGTGTTCGACTGAAAGAACTTGAAAACATTCTTGGGGACAGTGAAAAGGCTGAGGCCAAAGCACAGAGTGATTTGACTAATCAAAGAAATGATGTCAATGCTGAAAAGAAGAAGTTAAAAAACTTACAAAAAAGCAAAACTGAGGTTTGTAAAATGTGCTTTTATTGTACTAAATGTGTCCAGAAACATTTGGGGGACTGAATATGTTGTTGTTTTGTAGTGTGAAGCCACTAATACTGCAAAGAATAAAAGCATAGCAAAGTTAGAGGAAAAGTGTAACAAAGCTGAAGTCGAAAATAAAAAACATTCTGATGCATATGCTGAAGCTCAAAATCACTTTCAAGTAAGTTTTTAAGTTTTACTCCATGTTCTGCATCAGTGTTGGGCAACCTTTTTATAAGTCACTACCATGATAAGCATGTCAAAGGCCACACTATAGTAATCAAACAAATATATTGAAAATATGCCTTATCTGAACTATGGAAAATACATTTGTTAACTGTTTACATAAATACACTGTGGAAAATTGAATAAAGAGTAGAAATAAATTTGTGCTGTACACTAAGGCTGTATCCACTGGTTTGGCAAAAGCTCATGATGGCATTGAAGCATCTTGGAACTCTCAGTTGTTGAATGTTAAGAAGGAGATCAGTGAATTTCAAAGTGAACTAAAAAAGGTAAGGAATTTAGTTATAATTACTATTCGAAGGGACACATATCAGGTTCACTCTGTTTCTCTTTTCTTCCCTGCAAGTTTGCGCTTTAGCCATAAAACATTTGACTGATTTAAAAAACATATACAGCGTTTTGTTTGAATAGCACCAGTACACCACCAGATTAATTGTTCAAATAAATAAACACTGTCCTAATCCGATTTCAGCTTTGCAGATTGTATATTGGGTTATTATGTTATGTAGTCTGGTATTGTGGTATTATCTTACTTTTTTCAAAATTATTGAATGGCAGAATACAAGCATAACATGACATACCTTTTCAATGTCAGAATAGGGATAGAAAGGTAGGGAAAACATAAAATAAAAATTGGGTAAAACAACCACCTTTTCTCTGTTTTTTTGTAAATTCTGAATACTTATGTTGTTGTTATATAACAGAAAGTTTTTGCTCAACTAAACTGAAACTTTATTTTTAGACAGACATGCGGCTAAAACATGCAAATAAAGAACTAAAGCCGAAACAGTCACAGCTGAAAAATACAGAATCTTCCTACAAACAAGATGAAGCAGTATTAAAACAAGCACAACAAGTTTTTGAAAACGATCGCAGAAAAATTGAGAAGTTAAACTATGAAGGTGTATGTCTAATTATAAGTTGTGTGGGCGATTTACTAAAATTGCCATTGCTATGTTCTATTTTACGATTGTGGCCAATTTTGTAGGTTTAAATGCCTGGCAAATTAATATGTGACGTTTTATCCAAGCAAAGAATTATTGGATTGATTATTAGTTCCAACATATTGTTAAAACAATTCCTGCTTATATCTACAGATGGTAAAAAAGAACAGTTGATACAAGAAAAACGAAATTTGACGCATACGATTTCACAACTTCGCCGTCACACACAGGATTTGTACAACAAGTTCCCATCTCTAAGATTCGACTACAGGTAAATTACTGCCTAGTAAATACCAAATATTGCAAGCTTTGTACAATGTTGTCGTGCAGAGACCCAGAAAGAAACTGGGACAGAAGCCGAGTTAAGGGATTGGTCGCGGAATTAATTGATGTAAATGACATCAGTGCTGCCACAGGTATGAAAACACGTAATATTAAAAGTTTCACATCAAACAAAATGTGTAAATTCGCGAAAAAATGGCAGCATAATCT
This sequence comes from Phallusia fumigata, assembly GCA_008931825.1. NCBI lineage: Eukaryota > Metazoa > Chordata > Ascidiacea > Phlebobranchia > Ascidiidae > Phallusia > Phallusia fumigata. Next base: position 32,530 of record QXVZ01022877.1, on the reverse strand, counting down.
TCTACGTAACGTCTATGTTTGTTTTGTATTTTTTGTTGTAATTCGAGAAATTTTACTAATTTTTACTATCAAATTAAATTTCCAAAATTTAAATTGTTGATGCTAATTTTAACTGTTTGTTATTTTTTAGCTCTGGAGGTAGTTGCCGGTGGTAGACTATACAACGTGGTTGTGGATACCCACGAAACTGGCGAAAAACTGCTGAAATATGGTCAACTGAAACGCAGGTGTACAATTATCCCTATTAATAAAGTGGCAGCGCGCTCTCTGGACAAACGGGTAAAACTTTGCTACTTGACTATCGACTTTAGTTTTCGTTACAGCGATTTTTACACTGTACAGGTTGTGCAACGGGCAAAATCGATAGTTGGCGCTGACAATGTAAATTTGGCCCTTTCCTTGGTTGGTGGTGATACTGAAATTGAGAAGGCATTGGAGTACGTTTTCGGAACAACTCTAGTTAGCGACACAATGCAAAATGCTAACAGGGTAAGTGGAAAAACTTACTGTTGTAACTAACATGTGGCCCAAATACATTTAATGCAATGAAAACTTTTTGCTTCTGACCTGCTGCCGCGCGACAGCGTGGTGTCTTTGTTTTGACTCTTGTCTCGCCTGTTAAATCGTTCATTTTATGGCTGAGTGGTTAGCGCGACTGCTTTGTGCACACAAGGTTGTGGGTTTTAATCCCATCTCTGTCGCTTGTGTTTCCTTGAGAAACTTAAGCGACATTGCTCCAAACCAGAAAAATTCTATAGGTTGGCCCAAATTAAGTCACCAACTTTCGAAAATCGATCCAACAGCTCGACGGCGGACTCATAATGGGTATAACGCATTCTGGCGTTGCTCCGCCCCATGAGGATAAAAATCAAACAAACAATGCTTGCGAAAATACACACAACTAACAATAACAATTAGATCTTTCCTTATTTCACGAAAAACATTTCAACAACTTTTTGGCATACGTAACCGTTGTGAACTTCCCCAAACCGAAATATGAGTTATGCATTGAGTTATGCTATACAACCGCGTTGTCGTATTTTTATGTTTTCGTTTATTTGAAAAATTTCGGCGAACTTGACACTGAATAAAAAAACTTTAAGGTTGCTTTTGATCCCAACGTGAAAGCTCGTACGGTGACATTAGCTGGTGAATTATTCGATCCATCTGGAACATTAACTGGAGGAGCCCGTTCACAATCCAGTCCAGTGCTTGCTGAACTTCAAAAATTGAAATCTTCAAGAGAAGAATTGAAGCAGAAAGAGGTTTATAATTTTTTGTAAAAATCTCTGGCAGGGTACCCACAAAACAGAACGTTTATGCAGTAAACCCCGCTTAATCCGGATTCAATTGAACCGAAAAATTCATCCGGGGTTTGGACGAAGATCTGGTTCGTTAGATTCAAGGGTTATTTAGATAGTGCTTAGATAGTGCTTGATCGAAAAAAGTCACCTTAATTTAACGCATTACCGACTTATTGATGATGGAATTCCTTAAAAATAAAACGAATTTACTGGTTCAGTAAAACCTTACGCCCTGAATTCCCAAAGCATTGGGCGACAAGCATGACAAATGACTGTTACATCATACCCGTGGTACTAATGGGGGCTCAGCCGAGTGATTGCGAGTTGACAATGTTGTAGACAGTGGAGTACAATGTAGAGAAGCATCTTTCTAACAATAAGCAGTTGTAAATAAGCATGCAACTGCAACGTGATTTAGTACACAAATTTATCATTGCAAAGCGAATAATCCGGGATAGGTGATGCAAAAAGAACAACTTGTATCCGGATTAGGCGAAGATTAAAGTGTTTTGTTGAGAAAAACATTAGAAATCATTTGTGCCTAAAATTTTATCCTGATTAACCGAGGTGTACCGTATTTGGTACATTTCACCTACAGGTGCAATGTATTAGTGCAAAGTCCATTTCCTAATTACTATCAAGACGTTAAACCGACAACCTACTAAGGATATTTTGCCCAACCTGCAAATGGCGAAATATAAATGTTCTTTTTTCATATTCCACTTCCAACAGTAATGAACGACACATATGCTTCTACTTTGTGATTTTGCCCTAAAAATATTTTTCGTGTGAACGGATAATTACTGGTAATGGAGTTTTTATACTGTGTTTATGTCTTCGTTATTATTTCTAATATTGTGTTACAGAAAGACCTCATTGCATTGGAGAAGGAAATAGTCAGGGTAAGTTCGGTTGCCGAACAATATCATGAACTCAACAACCAGATGCGGTTGAAGAAGAGAGAAATTGAAGATTTACAGGCGAGATTAAACGACGGATCACACGGAAGATTGTTGGCTGAAATCAAATCTCTTGAGTCCATCATAGGTATATGATGAGCTTATATTGATTATAATGAACCATCTTCTTAATTTCTTGCCTTGAGTTAAACCATCACATGTTGCGTTCGACTGGAAGTATTAAGATTTTTTTGTTACTTAAAGCAGGGCTTCCCAAACTTTTTGGTCTGCGACCCCTGTTGATTTTAAAAACTTTTCCGCAACTCTTAACGTTTAACGGAAAAAACCCAGTTCAAAACATACCGTTTGTTGAAAAAGTACCACTAGAAAACAAAATCAAATATTAATTTGTTTTGAGCAGTTTCAACATGACAGTGTTAGTAAGCTTCAAACGTTAATCCAAGGCAAATGAAGATGATGATTACGACCAGTTGGGAAATTGGGCCCACAAAATTCGTTGCACGACGCCTAGTTTGGGAAGCTCTGACTTAAAGAATCTTTCGCATGCACGTGTAAATTAACACTAACATTATTGTCCTTTTTCGTTAAGGCGAGTGCAACCAACTGTTAAACTCATCAAAGGAAACACTCGCTAATTTACACAGCAGAGCTGAAGAATTACAGAGGAAAATTAAAAACGCTCCAGAAGAACGAGCTAGAGAACTGAAGGAGGCTGAAGCTGAGATGAAACGAGCAGGAGCTTTAGCTGAAAAGTCACAACTTGCTGCAGAAACTATCAAGGAGGTAAAATTTTCGGTCTTTGTTCTGTTTTACCCAGCCCTACCAAACAGCTTACATTTGTGTACTCCGTAAATTACTGTTTGTGACAGTTCTTACTCTTATAGTTTGGCACATACATCTGTTAAGCCAATGGTTCCCAACTTTTTTGATGCATTCCCCCCTTAGCTCATTTTGGAACTTTTCATTCCTCCCCTACTAGACAAGAATTGATAAAAAGCAATATTAAAACGTTTGGAACCACTGGTCTAACTCAAAAGAAATACTACACTTATCATTGGGAACCACTGTGTTGAGCTGTTTCAGACATACATCAGTTGTAACTAGTAACCGTTTCAACTCTGCCTAGGTTTCGCGGTTCGTGGTTCAACTACCGCCTCGGGGTCTTGTATTTTGCCGAACAGAACTTAAGCGAAATGTTTTTAAATAATGTTTAAATGGAATTTTATTTTCAAGGAATTAAGCACACTGAGGTTGGAGATGCAGGAACTATCACAGGAATCATCTGAATATGATGAACAAATTAAGGGGGCTGAGGAATCAATTTCACAAGCACAAGAACGATATCTAGCGGTGAAGGAAAAAGCTGACGCGGCAACGGTAAATGGGATGTGTTAGAAAGTTTCTCTGATTTTCTTCAAAAACGATATTATGTCCAACTTGCCACAATAGTCTATAAATCAGAATTTCTTAATTTTTCCTTGAGGTTCTTGAACAACCAGATTCAAATCTTTGATGGATACAATCTACGGATATTTTATGGTTTTGCTTAATCTTAACACAAACCGACTAAAATCACTTGTTTCGCCCTTCACAGGATTTAGTGAAAACGTCAAAACTTAACTTGAAGAAGCATCGAGATCACATACAAGTTGTAAATCGTGATATTCAGCAACGCACGAAGGCGAAAGCTGCTGTTCACCAAGAAGCTCTTCAGTGGACGAGGAAGAATCAAGAGCAGGAGGCCGCGATTGATAAACACATCCAGGAAAGCAAGGAGGCATCGGACAAGGTGTGTTTGTTTTAAAGTTGGACAGCAGCAGTTTGTTTGCTTATTGGCTTTGATTTTTTCTTTTTTTCTTTGTACCTGTTTAAATGGCAAACGCTGTGGTTTCACAATGGCTTCGAAAAACTTACTGACGTACATGAACTATTTGGCAGAGAGTGGTGTGAATCATCCTAGCGCACTTAAACGCGCAGGCCACTCGTTTCAATCAACCAACCAATCCACTTGTATTCTGTAATCACATTTACATGCCAATTAGGCCCCAACATTTGAAGCAAATCTTCGCCAGCCAGCCAGCACATCGCGCGAAAACACATCGCAACGTGCAGGACAGGATGACCAAGTGGTCAGCGACTGTATTGTGCCCGCACGACTTTAATTTCTCATCATCTCTCGGCCTCTTGGTTTTTCTAAACAAAAACATTATACAACACTGCTTCGACCCAGTTGAACCAAAAGTTAAACAAACAATTACCCATGGTAAATGCAATAAAGCTTAAAGCTCGACAACAGTCTGATTGTACATGACGCAATCGGGCGTTGTTCCGCCCACCGAGGACAAAAAGAAACAAACAAAGAAAACGACGGTTTTCAGCTGTTCCGAAATCGCTTTAACGAATATGTATCATTTGTGCAGGGAAATGCATTAAACCACTTTTGTGATGAGCAGGTATCAGATATGCTTGAAGAACACGATTGGATCAAAAACGACCGAGTCCAGTTTGGCAAGACGGGCTCAGCTTATGATTTCACGGCCAATCCGCCAAAGGAAGCTGCGCGAAGGTTGGAGAAACTGCAGGAAACACAGGAACGATTGAGTCGCTCTGTCAACATGAGAGCAATGAGTCTACTTGGTAAAGCAGAGGAAAAGGTAACACTTGCGTTTTCTGATATCTCTGTTGCATTTTGCCCATAACAAAAAACGGTCCTGCTTTTTGCATTACAAATACTTGTTTAAATTTTGTTTGCGACTAAGTAGGAAATGCCTACCAAATATGCCGATTAAAATGAATGGTACAGTCATAATTCGTTTATTTCATTAATTTCTTTTTTCAAGAAGACTTTATAGATTTCGCCAGTTCTATCTTTGTGTAAAAATCACATTCTCAAAAAGTGATTTGTTTGCTCCTTTGACGAGCCCTTGTGTGTAAAACGACACACCTATTTCCGCAGTACAACGAGCTGGTCAAGAAAAAAAGGATTGTGGAAAATGACAAAGCTAAAATTCATCGCACCATTGAAGAACTTGATCAAATGAAGAACGAGGCTGTAACAAAAGCCTACGCGCAGGTTATAGCACTTTCCTTGCACTATACTACCACAAAAACCACAGTCACACGCTGAATTCGCTTGTCATTTAGGTCAACAAGAACTTTAGCACCATATTTTCTGCTTTACTTCCTGGGGCAACGGCGAAACTGGCGCCACCCGAGGGCGGTAGTGTGCTGGCTGGTCTCGAATTTCACGTTGGATTCGGGGATGTTTGGAAAACAAACCTCAATGAACTGAGTGGGGGTCAAAGGTATGTTTTTTTCGTAATCTATATTTTGTCTCTGCCAGAAATCCATTAACATCACATCGCTCGACGCCCTGCCATACAAAACACCTCCGCCAAGAACAAGGGCGAATATCCCAGGGGAAATGTCCCCTTATAATTTTGGTTTGGGGGCTTCTATGTTTTGTTAAACTGCTATTTTTTATTAAATACAAATGAAACCCAAAATCTGCTTTGACAATTTAAAACGGGTTTAAAGCTTGTTTGCTGTAACAATAATACGACTTTACCACTTTTTAAACACTTCTGCAACAGTTAAGCGATCGCAAACAGTCGATATACACACAAAAAACAGACCCCTCCCCCTCAATACCTTTAATGGACTTGCCACTAGCCAACAATAATGCTATTTGGTTTTGTTTCAGATCACTGGTAGCGTTATCGTTGATCCTGGCGATGCTTCTGCTCAAACCGGCTCCAATCTATATTCTTGACGAAGTAGACGCGGCACTTGACTTGTCACATACTCAAAACATTGGCGGAATGCTGAGGGAACATTTCAAGCACTCGCAGGTGAGACGCCGTGTTGACAAATATGTGGAGAAAAGCAGTTGTATTTTTATGCAATTACCTGACGAAAGTCAAACACGCTGGGGGAATAATAATTAACCGCAATGTACAAGTGAGTTCATTAGAAAGGTTTTTATTGTTTCTATTTCCGCACGTCAGCGTTTTTGCAGTGTTAACCACACAATCAGTGTTGTGTGTACATGGAAGTCACAAGCCGGTGAACAGCTGTAAAAATAGGTGCCAGCACTATTATTAAATGCACGCCTTGTCTTTAAAATTTGACCAGAGCTACAGAACACACTACTGAGATGAAAATGATGTTTAGTAACGCACCGACACAACAAAACTGTGCTGATAAAACTGGTTCGTTGTTTCATGTTTTCCAGTTCATTGTGGTATCACTAAAGGACGGGATGTTTAACAATGCCAACGTGCTCTTTCGCACGAAGTTTGTTGATGGAGTTTCGACAGTAAACCGATATGCTCAGTCAATCCCCGCCTCTACCAGGAATCCATTAACGAACTTACCGCTCACTACAGCCACCTCCAACCAACAACAGCGTGCCCGCAAACAGGCCCAAGTGTAAATACGGAACGACTGCCGCTAGTTTTTCATGTTCTTGTGTAATATACTTTCCACCAGCATTATTCATGTTGACTTTTTGACGAGATCGATTGTGAGAGTCATGAAAAGTTACAGGACTGCTATATACCGTTCATTGGCCGAGAAGTATTGCATATGAAAGTGCACTAATGTCAGAATCCTACATTAAACGAAAATCCTGCGTCTAAGGTACACAGCAGGTTTTCCTGCATACTACAAACAGCAACTTCCGGGGTCTGTTTATTGACTGAGAAATATTCTAACGGCAGTCCAAATGACACCAGAAATACAAGATATTGGGCATTCCTGTGGTTTTAGAACACATTTTTCTCACGAGTAATCGCTATGGTTTCGTAAACACGCACGTTGAAACAGTTTTTCCCTCCCTTCCACCAAACACGAAAGTCGGGGCGGGGAGTTCTTCAACAAATATTAAATTTGTAAAATGCGTGCGCAGCTCGGATACTGTCCAGTTACAGGATGTGATTAAAAATATCCCTTCCTTGCCCAGCAATGCGGCAATCTGTCGCTTGTACATATCGCGTTTTCCTTTAGAATCATCTGGACATAAACTGATTGCATCATATGTTCCTTTGTCCAAACAGACCTTGAAAATTCCATTTGATTGTTTGCCATCAGTTGCATCATTACTGGACACAACTTGATACCGAGAATTTCGGTTATTCGGAGTGCTTGGTACGACTAGTTGCTGTGTTATGTCAAGTGGAAGCCATGTGACCGCGTCTTCTTTCATCCCTTCATTTTTAAAAACTGCCTGTGCCAGCTTTAACGCATCTGTTAAGGGTAAACAGAAAAAAGCTGTCGTTATAGGGATTGTTTAGCATGAGCCGTCTGCCAACTGGTAAAGTCTAACCAACCAGCTACACAAAGAAATCTAATGTCATCTAAGTTTGCAATCTAAATAATTCATAAACAATTTTAGAGAACTGTTTAACATTGACAGTTTTGTGTCAAAACACATAAATATAACCATACTTACTCGCACAATAGTCCACGCCTACTAAATCACTACAACCAAGCTCTGCTAGGGACAGCAATACAAATCCATTTCCACAACCTATATCTATAATTTTGGCTTCTTTTTGTATGTCACTTCTTTTTTCAATCCACTTTACCTAAGATGGAAAAAACATCACATAAACACCTTGTCAGCCCCCTTACTGGCAATTTTACTTCAAATAACCATGCGTTTTGTAGCAGCTGGACCAAACCACTCTGTGCCAGGATCATTAATGTCTTTAAATTGTTGCAATTCTGTGTCATAGGAGGATTTCCAGTATTCAAATGTACCTAACTTTGAAGAATTTAATTCAGTGTCTTCAGTCATATTTAAGATCCTAAATTAGAAGTAATTTAAAACTTTTTTGTAATTAGCACAGCATATCATCAATACTGTTGATAACAACAGGGATTGTTAATATTTGCAATAAAATGTATTTACAACATACACGCTCTGGCAGTTGTTTACAAATTAGGTTACAAGTACGTGTCTTTCTACGTTTAAGGCAAAATTAGGTACCGCAAAAACATTGCATAATTCAAATACCACTCACCAAAAACCTGGATTCATAATTCATAACAACTGTAATCGGGCTAATGCAACAAAGAAAAATCGGAAAACAGAAACATAAGTAATTACCTAAAAAAAATTAACAGTGCATTTACAAGGTAAAGTTTCTTTTGGTTAGACACAACACAACAAATTAAAATACACATGAATGGAATTTTTACGGACAAGTTTCACATGGAATACCACTTTGGAACATGTAATAAACATTCACAAGGGGAAACATAATTAGAGCCCCAGTCATGGAACCAGCTTGAACTATTCCTCCATACCACACCAGGGATTTTTTGTGGCCTAGGTTACGGAAAATTTGTGCAACTGACACTTTTACATAGGATGCACAGCCCACAAACAGGATTTGACACAAAACCTGCAAACCACAATATGATAAATTAAGTAAAAAAAACTCTGTATGCCTGTACTTACCATCAGAATTGCTCCACTTGTTGCATTCACAAGCACTGGACAAGGACTTTGTAGGGCCAGAAACAAAAGATAACTAGCAAAGCCTGAAAAGATTTTTTTTAATAATCTATTATTCGAGTTTGCGTTTTTGGGGTTAAATAGGTTTACCTGCTGATATAAATGACACGAATCCGATTCCAATGTATGAATGCATGGGTAGGAAGAAGGCTACGAAACATGCTACAGGATTTGCCATATTTCCTAATGAGGTAGCAAGATGGTATGGAACTTCACCATAGGGTAGAGCAGTATAGGATGACACTGATGGCAAAATACCATTGGACATACCATTGAGGCAAAAGATTATTAAAAGCAGGTAAACATATTGAGGTCGGGATAACTTTTTCCGACTATTCACAATAAGATGGGAAGGTGAAGTTTCATCAATATTATCGTTGGATGGTTCCATTGGTTTACTTTTACTGTTATCAGTTAAGCTATTGGATGAGTCTTCTAATTCAATGCTCTGATAGAATGCTGTTCCTCTATCTTCTTCATTTTCTTGAGCCCGCAATCCACTTTTATAATTTTCATCTGCGGTCACATACAATTGTTTTGCTATTGGAAGGTGATTAAGCAGCACAAAAGCGATGCTGCATAGTGCCATCATGAGACACAACAATCCAAAAAATACAGCTTCTGAAAACCTGTTTTAAAAATGCATTGACACCATCATGAACATAAAGTGTGACAATGTGTGTTAAAGTACCTTGGATCTGTATATTTGACTTCTATTTTGTACTGAGTGGTGTTTGCTGTCTCATTAAAGAATGAAACATTAAGGCATTGAGAGTTTCCTGTTCCCTGTGCAAGGGCAAATATACTTGGAAACAACCCACTTAACCCTTCCCCCATAAAGTATGTGGTAAGAAAAGCACTGGGAAATATTGTAATGAATGGCAGAAATGTCACAGAAGAACTGCAGTCAACAAATGCAAGAACAAACCTAAAATGAATATGATGGTTTACCAACAAGCAACAACCCATGAGTTTAGATTTGCATAAATGACTTACCACAATGCAAATAGGGCAACACTGTGCTCAACACCACCAATGTATGCAGTTGAATTCCAAAAAAAGCACAACAACAAACAAGCTACAGTTCCCAGGGACGTAATGCTGTATATCATTGCATTCTGGTTGTAATACTTGGAGAACCAAATCTACAAGTAAATCAACCTTTCTAAAACTGACCAGGTAAGTAAAAACTATTACAAAAACATGCAAATATTATAGCCTTGTGTATATAATGTAAATACTTGGCAAACACAGCCTTTATTGATTTAGTAAAAATTACTTGTACCATATTTATACCTGCATTATGGTCACGATTAATGGCCCAAGATTTCCACATTGTGAAATCACAGTAAGATACGCAGGTAATCCCCAAGATTCAGGTGCTTGGTTGACAATAGCTGGTAATTCAACCCACACCCCATTGACTGCAATCCATGCACCAGAACCAAATATAAGAACCAGTATATGGACCAACAAAATCTTGGATGTAATCATTTTTAGCAATGAAAGGCTACTACCTAAATTCTTAACTGCATAAAGAAGAAGTGTACTATTTGATATCATACAAACACCTTTCCCCAATTTTGCAGAATCTGTTGGTGTTATAAACAGTTTCTGTTTTCGAAAAAGGCATATAGTAAGACTTGAGCAGCACAATTTTACAATCGTATCGGTATTTTTTGTACCCATGCAATTGCAAGTTGCAACTATTTATTTGCAACACGAAAATCACTCCAGCACGTTTCCCGACGCCAAAGTTTATTGAGTAACTGACATCGGCGTGGCGGCCTTGCACTGAATCTGTTTCAAGAGCTGCCCTGATTCCAAACAATGCGTTAACAACACCATCTTGAGGAGCTTAACTCGCAGTTTGATCACTACGTTTCACAAAATTTCATCAGAATTCATAAAAGTTTCATAAACCTTTCTATCATCCGACCGAAGTGTCGAAATTTTATCATTTTTTTAGGTTGAAAACAACAATGTTGGTTATAAAGAAAATAGTAGCACCAACGCAGATACCTACAAGCTACAACTCCGGTTACAACAGTCTGTATATCCAAAGTTCCAAACCGACTTACAAATTTGCGAATAACATTTCACGTTCGAATACAGGGACTTCCCCGTTTTCAATTGTTTTTGTTGAGTTGAGTTGTTGAGTTGAGAATTTCGGTTGGCGAAAGAAATCGTAGTGAAAGAAATTTTTGTTGAGTTGAGTGTTGAGTTAAGAATTTCGGTTGGTGAAAGAAATCGTAGTGAAAGAAATTTTTGTTGAGTTGAGTGTTGAGTTAAGAATTTCGGTTGGTGAAAGAAATCGTAGCGAAAGTCATTGTCAAAGTCCACTACTTTAACGCCCCTAAGTGCAGGACTTTTATAACGCCCTGTTCCGACCTAGTCACCCAGTATGTCCCAGTTATTTGGTCAGATGGTAACCATAATCTGGTGTGGTTAATTGACCCACGTACCTTTATTAGTAACCAGAGTTACCATCGACCTGGAACCAAAAATAACTACTAAAAAAACTACAAAATATGGAATATTATCACAAATACAGACACTCAGCGTTCAGGCTTCATTTATTTCTGATAACTTCTTTCTCTTACTCGTCACGGAAATTGTTTTTGCCCTTAATGCTCATTTTCACTTAGGTTAAGATAAATGCCTAAACTACCCTGCAAAATTAGCCATAAAGCTTGGTAGCAAAACATCTCTGACGAGATGGAAAGAGTTTTCATTTTATAACATTAAAATTATGACAAAATAAGGACGTAAGCCAAAAGCATAAGGACATTTCTTACCAACAAAGATATTAATATTTTCTATGACGTTGGTGTATATGGGACAACAGTACCGAGCGCCGTCTAGCGGCAAGCCAATCAGACCAAACCGACCACACAAAGACCAGTTAAGAGCATCACAGCACCGCAACACACGTCCCAAACTAAACTAGGTCGCCTGTGTTTTCTACAGTATTCTAGAAAAAAACGAGAAAAGAACCATATCATTGCACAACACGCAGCAAGCCTTGAACCTGACCAATCAGAGCGCCGCCTGCACTGCGGCGGCCTCCCATCCCATATAAACCGCACGATTTTCGGTCAAAAGGTATTGGCACTAAAAAAAAATGACTACTTATATATTAATCTACTTATATATTAACTGCTAATGACTGTTATTGTTTTCTATGACATTATATTTGAATAAGCTGTTAATTGTAATTAAATACTGGACATATTCTTAAATGCTGAAATCTTAATAAACCAACGATATACTAAACGGAATCAACGTATGATTTGGAATCCCGAAAATCCACCTCCGAAGTTCGCAAGACAGCAGTCCGGATTATTAGCACTTTATAACACCACATACTGATTTAACCGACTTGGACGGCAGCATTTTGAAGAACTCACTCACACCTTGGCCACACTCGCACCTACACCCCGCGTACCGTGGCGCCAACTGCAGGTGTTCTTGAGGAAAAGTCTTGAAAATAAGGACGATAACCCTGTTAATAACGTGTATCATTATGTCCTATTTTGTTCTTTGTCCCCTTACTAGTTGGTTGCAAACTGATTTGTTAGGTTTGTGGTGCTGTAAGTCTGAAAATCAATTTGGTTAATTATATTAAAATGCCAAAAAGAAAATACAAGCTAACGAATGGATCAGACTGCCCGTATATGAAAAAACGTTAACAGTAAAGTTCAGTGCGATTATTGTCGATCTATTATTATTTCAGTTAGTCGTTGTGGTTGTACGTTTAGATTGGGCAAAAAAAGAAAACACTTTTTTGCTGTCTTGTTTAGAGGCGTCCCGGTTTCAAGTTGTTAAAATAAGGTAAAGCTAATGATATGTGAATTAAAAATTCTTTTGCGGTTTGTCAACGAAATAACTATTCCGAAAACCAAAAAAACGGTACATCTAAAGCAGAGACTACTAAACCGCGCACTGCTCGCATATCAACGACACAAATTTTTTACCTTGCCAATAAGCGACGGATAAAATTGAAACGTTGTACCAATATTTAGGCCAAAAGACTTGATTTTTCCGAAATGTATTCCAATTCTTGGTTCAGAAATTAAAAAAATTCTTTCTGATGAATCTAACCGGCTGCAGTAATAGCAGATGTTTAGGTATTGCGGTTAATAATATGTTCAACGTAAGTTGACTACATCACGCATGATTAGTTATCAATACTTTTATACCAGTGATTCCTTCAGGAAGGAAATTCCACTTTTCAGTTAAGTTATTTATGATAAGTGTAGTAGGCTATATTTTTGGAGTGTATACCAGTGGTTCCAAACGAATACTATTTTATATTAGCACTTCTCGACTGGGATTTGAACAGCAGTTTCAGATGTAGCAATTAAATGACACTAACTATTAAATGAGTTTTTTCATTGATCTTTAATTATGAAACATGGAAAATTTGCACATATATAAAAGAAACGGGGAAAAATTTGTTTAGCTTGCTACAACAAGTTCGTTTAGGATTTACTCAAATCAAGAAAACCCTGATTGCTTGCTACACGATAATGCGATTGTACGTTCTAACTACAGTTTTCAACGGGGCGTGCAGTATCTATTTAGTAGTCTCTGTCCAAAGTATAATAATGGGATCGCTTGGTATTCTTTCAATTGCCCCTCTGGCTCCACATAACTAAATGTCGGGTTATTAGGATAAAGAAAAGATAAAGACTAGTAGGCGTACTTAGCGAGCTTCGGATCCTCCAGCGGAACTCCGGTACCTATAAACTTGCCACTACACTCGTGCTCGTAGGTGGCTAATTAAAGTTATCTATGATAACACGCAGGTTCGATTGTACCAATTTCAAGCAAAGCGTAGCTGATTTTTTTCTCGACAAATGTTCGAACTAACTTCAACCATGTTACGGCACCAGTAGGGCTCGAGTCAAGTCAAGTATTTTCAAAGCCGGGACTTGAGTTAAGTCAAGTGGTTGAAAAAGGTGAACACTGCTGAATACTGACTAAACGTATGAGATAATTTCCAACGCCTCATGTGAGTCCAGTGTGCACTATTAAACCATAGATCCTACATGTATGTAGTATCTATGATTAAACATTTCGTAGGCATTTTTGTTTCGGTGGTTTCCTGTCGAACGCGGGTGGTAAGTTTTTTAGGCACCCGTGTTTCTCATATTGCGCCTAACTCACTAAGCGCGTTCAACCTCGAACCACCTTTTTGCCCTCAACCTTTTTGTGCCTCATACCGTTTTAACGTTACGCAGGTTTTTATGGCCTGTGGAGTGACTTAAAGTGAAATTTTCTTGTTATGTTTTCTTTTACCAAGCGAAATAAACTTCTAGTATCTATGCTCTAATTTAAGAATGAGACAGCACATTTCGTTTTAATTTGGATACAAGTGCAGTATATTTACGACTTTTAACTTTTTTATCAAGAAAAATGTAAATAATAAACAAACTTATATATTTGGTGTTAAAATGAGGAAAGAATATTGCGTTAGTATTAATAACGAGAAAAATTTCTATTTAAATAAAACGAAAATTTCTTTGGTATATGCTTCCGGACAAATAAGCATCACTACTACAACTACACATAACTTCAATTTCATGATTGTCTGGTGATGATCTGAAAAGTAACTAAAAACTTATTACCAGTTTTTGACGACTTGCTTGCGTATCATTATAAAAGAAACCAGATGGCGTTTTGTTTACTTCAGCCACTACTCGTGTAGTAAATATATACAAGTAAATTTTATAAATCGTGTGTTATGCAAGCAGTCATAAAAGTTACCCTCAAGTTCCCACCGGCCACCGGTGCCGATTTCTGATTACACAAAACAGCTTGAAACGTCACATATGTATATGTATGTTTAACCAACAATGCTGTATATAATAATGATGACTGATTATTGTTTACAGAACTAAACTAATATGCCAAGTTATTATGAAGTCAGTAAAAACAACTGCCATGTTTTGGATTAAGATTTCACTTGGAAACTTAATTTCAGTTCATTTTTTAGTTTTAAAAGTTTTGCATGTTTTCTTTACAGTTTCTGCTGTTCATTGCATCATGTGTGTTTCTGCCCCTTAGGTTAGCCTTAACTTGTGTAGGTGTTATACTATAGTTTCAACAGTTTAAAGTTTTTTTGAACCATCTGGTAGGATTAGGAATATTTGACAAAATGTGTTTACAAGGGTGACTAACCATAGGCATTAATAGCAGAATTTTTAAGTTTAGACCAATCTAAATGCATTGAATGCGATACAGTACCAAGGGTACCCCAGTGTGCAGAATATGGCAGTTCCTGACGAAATCTCGGGCGTGCAGGACCGAAATGTCCCGCGTGCGCGCAACCCCTAAATCAGTGGGAAAACACCTGACTTGCTGTGAATATAAAAAACTCTGCGTTTGCGTTAATTCAGCTGTTATTCAAAGATTGTTTTATGTTTTGACCTTCGCTTGCATAGAAAAAATCCGCATGCTGTCAGAAAAAATTGGCGTGCAAAAAAAAATTTTAAAAACAATATGCGCGTGCAACTGCCATACTCTGCAGACTGGAGGGTACCTACATTTCCAAGTGGACCTAGAGTTTAAATACCTTAATTTTCTTGAAATATAAAGTCATCGTAAATTTATGTGAACTAACAACTATTTAACTATATATATATGCAGTATAAATAACATGTATATAAATAAACAAATATAGTATTTTTTCCATTTTCTTGTACTATATTTTCAGTTTTTTGTAGTTTTGTTTAACACTATGGACCGTTTACTGAGACTTGGTACTGCTGGTGGTGGACTTGGTGGTTTAGGTCAAGCCCCACCTGCTGATGCACCTATGGTGGATACAGCAGAGCAAGTTTACATTTCATCCTTAGCATTGTTGAAAATGCTGAAACATGGCCGAGCTGGAGTACCAATGGAAGTTATGGGACTGATGCTTGGAGAATTTGTTGATGATTACACAGTTCGGGTGATTGATGTATTTGCCATGCCACAATCGGGAACTGGTGTGAGTGTTGAGGCTGTGGACCCTGTGTTTCAGGCAAAAATGTTGGATATGCTCAAGCAAACTGGTCGGCCAGAGATGGTGGTTGGTTGGTATCACTCTCATCCTGGGTTTGGCTGTTGGCTCTCTGGTGTTGATATCAATACCCAACAGAGCTTTGAAGCTTTGTCTGAACGGGCTGTTGCTGTAGTAGTAGACCCGATTCAGAGTGTAAAAGGAAAAGTAGTTATTGATGCATTTCGCTTGATAAATCCTAATATGATGGTACTTGGCCAGGAGCCGAGACAAACTACATCTAACCTTGGTCACTTACAGAAGCCATCTATACAAGCTTTAATCCATGGTCTAAACAGGCATTACTATTCGATCGCTATCAACCACAGAAAAAATGAGCTTGAACAGAAAATGTTGCTGAACCTTCACAAACGGAGCTGGATTGACAACTTGACTTTAGATGACTACAATGACCATTGTAAAACCAATGAACAAACAACAGCAGACATGCTACAGTTAGCTAAAAACTACAAAAAAGCTTTGGAAGAAGAGGAAAAGATGACCCCAGAACAACTGGCAATTAAGAATGTTGGGAAACAAGATCCAAAGAGACATTTGGAAGAAAAGGTTGATACTCTTATGACGTCTAATATCGTTCAAAGTTTAGGTGCTATGATTGACACGGTAGTTTTTAAGTAGAATATTCATTGGATACACTGGTCATACTATAAATTTGATCTCCTTGTCAAGTTTTTGAAATATGATGTGTATTCTACAAAACTTCATTGATATCTACAATATTTTGAAGTTATGCTTAAATCTGTGTATGACCAAGTTCCTGCAGTATAAAGTTCATCATACCTAGGTCTGATTTTAATAAATAAATAACAACAACATTTTATGACATCTAATTTAGCTTACCTTAACTGTCACTTTTCGTTTGCCAGCTGGTAAAAGTTTAGATGATTTTTGGTTTTCTGACCAAATGCGAAAATTAATAAAATGTAAACAAAGAATTGTAACTCAGTAGTTTATTTGAACTTTTAAGCAAAGTAGTGAATGGAAAACTAATCCAAAGTGCAATATGTAGAAAATAAAGCCATTCCTAAGTAAGTCAAAAAATATACATATCCCTGACAACTTGTTTCTGCTATCAAATCATATTTAAATTTTAGCCACACAATAAATTAAATAAAGTTCCTTTTAAATCAAGCAGGCGTTGTTTACTGCTTAACTTAATTGACCCCACAGTCTGTGGCATATGGAACCATTCATTCTCATTATGGGTCCGCTTCCACGAAGGGGACACATATTGTTTTTACTCTGTTTTTTCTGTCTAACCCGAGTTTGTTCCCACGTTTTAGTCATGAAGGAGTCGTCCAAATTTCTTCAAATTTTCACACATGATAGATGTATATCTGAAGTTGTGCACTGTCAACTTTTTATCCCAATTCACCCATTGGTTCACCCACAGGTCCCAAAAATGTAAAGTTTTTGAAACGGCAATATTTACCAAAGTAAGTTACCTAGAAGTTTTCTATTTTGATAGCTGGTAGAGCAATGTATTGTAATGTATTTTGTGACTTTTGTTTCGATTTACCCTTTTTTTGCCTTTTTAACCCAAAAAATTCCGTTTTTTCTTACTCGAGTTTGTTCCCACGTTTTGGTCAAGAAAGAGTCGTNACCGATCACGTTCTAAAAACATCACTTCTATTCAGAAATTGCATGTGTGTGGGGATCCATATGTTTATGCTAGCAGAAACAATCATGTTATTAAATGCCAAGGGAATAAGGGACCCAATGTAATGTGGGTATTGAAAATATATCCAATGTAATAAAGAAAATGGTATATGTGGAGAACATCATTTTGAAGTGGTAGTGTATATGGAATAAAAATATGGAGAACACCACCTCTCTAGTTTTTTTTACTTTTCAGCCAATTTTATTGTCAAATATATCAAACATAAATACGATGGCAAAAAGATTACTGTATTTGTTGTGCAAAAAATGGAAATGAGCACAAATGTGTTGGGAATATTGAAATGAATTTTTTTTAGTCATCATCATTGCAAAGCATTGACTAAACACAGCACCTTTGACCAGCTGCTGAAGGACCTAAAATGTTCCAAAAACCAAATTATAAATACTACATACAGATGACACATAGTGCACCAATTTTAGACTAGGCAAAATCTCAGAAGGCAAGTTTAGACAACAAATAAGTGAAGAAAGAGGCAACATTCGAGAGATCGGTTTTTACACAAGAAAAACATAATTACACATTTATGTCAGAACACCATAAGCTTAATGAATGCATACTGTTTTGTCATCCTGCTGCCAGTTTTGCTTCTTTTGATGTAGAGTTAAACAAAAGGACTATAAAAGGAAAAAAACACTATATTTTTTAGCATAAACAGCTTTATCCTTCAAATGATATGTACACAAACAACCCAACAGAATTTTTAATTAACTTAATAAATATCACAGCTAAATGGGAACCATTATTGTAAATGTACAACCTATGTTAAAAAAAATTATTTTCCTAACTGAAGAATTGGATACAAACAACAAAGCCTGATATTTCATTATTATTTTCAATGGCAACATACAAATAAGCTGGTGTATAAATTACAGGTAAGGTTTGATTCAAAAATTTATTCTTACTTTTCTGTTGTTAAAAATCGAACTGTTGTACATTTTTATTTGTTACAATTTACTAGGATATATCTGCTATCTTATTTTTATATATTGTTAGCAAAAACATAACCAAAAAACCAGTCAAAATTCCTAGGTTTTGAGTCACCAGTGTTGTCCAGGGGGTCTTTTTCAGTTCTTTTTTTGATGCTTGGAGCTTTGCTTCAGGAAGCATTCCTGTCATTGAAATGTACAAAAAAACACCACCTGCTAAAGCAAAAATCCATCTTGCTGCAGATAAATCATGTCCCACTAGGATCCCCACAAACAGTCCCAGGTAACAACAACATGCTGATGCAAAATTGTAAAAGGCTGCTTGCTTGACAGTCATTCCTGCGCTTAAGAGAATTGCAAAATCACCCAGTTCATGGGGAAATTCTTCACAAAAGATGGCAATAGATGTACTAATGCCCTGTACAACTGAGTGTGAAAATGAAGCACCAATTGCTAGCCCATCAATAAAATTATGAATGCCATCAGCAATAGTGATCATCCATGCTACAGTTTTTATGGTTTTGTAGTTTTCAAATATCCAGCAACATGCACTGGAACTATTTGGTTCATCTTGGACAACTGCTGGAACATAATGATCTTCTCTGAGCATTTGTTTTACACTTCCTGCAGCAGATGGAAGTAACTTATCACTACTTTGGACAGGAGGACGAGTTGGATTAGAAATAACATCCACAAAAATGCCTTCAGACATGCTATTTTCAGATTTTTGAAGTTGGTCTGTTTTCGTACTGTATTCTATTAAATCTTCATGAGCATGTACATGCTTCACATTAAACAACAACTCAAGCACATTTTCAAACAAGTAAAACATGTAGAATCCACCAAAAATCACTGCCGAGTACCAGACAGTCATAGAGTCTTCATCAATACCGAACCCTTCTGGAATCAATTGAAACAAGGCATTGCTTGATAAGGTTCCCACAGCAAGGGAAATTAAGTACAGCAAAAGTTTGTTGTAAAACTTTTTATTCATAAAAGGCAAAACACTAATTCCAAGAAGTGAACAGAGACTAATAATAGTGACAGAGAGTAATCCATAACCCCAAATACTTGATAAAGGTGGGATTTCTGTGTTTGGTGGTTCAATTGGATCACTGGTTTTTACTGCTGTGTTTACTATCTGCAACATTGCCGGACAAAGTTTTAAAAAAATGTCATAGTCCACTGAAGTAGTCAAACCATATCCATTTTGTGCAAACATCTGCCATGTGCAACACCCAAGCGCGGATTGATTTTTTGTGGAGGTCACTATTTCATCCAAAAACTGGTAAACACTGTCAATGTGTAAACTTTTGTTTACACCAAACTGATCCAAAATATTTTGGAACACATTTTGGGATTTGTACGATGTATCACAATTTCTCAAACCAGAGGAACATTGTTTAAATCCTTCCAAGTGAGTTTCGGGTAAGGCTGATATGCGATGTGTGTGTAAAACTATCAAAGCCAAAAAAAGTTCACCAAATTTCATGTTGATTTTAAACAAATCTAACGAAAATAATTGACAGCCTTAACTCTTGTTTCAGGGTCAAAGTCTGTGAATGAAAAATGAACACCATTTAAAAAAACAAATTTTATTTCACAGAATGAACAGAACGGACAGGCATAACACAGCATCTGCTAGGGTTTTGTTACAATACAAATTTACAAATTTTTTCCCTTGAAACAAGTTTCTGTTACAAACATACAAAGACACCACAATACCGTTAACATAAACAACCTCTGCTTGGGAGCTAACAAATATAAAAATTGTTACCTTACACCAAGGGGTCGGCATAAAACAGGAGAATACGTTTATTTTTCCATATATAAAGAGGGCTGCGGGTTGTCGACCCCTGCCTTACACTATGACGAATTTAAGATAAGGATACGCGTTGTATAATTTTTTCGAAAAACAAACAGACATACAAATCAATACCAAACGTACTCTGACTGACTCTGATCCATGTCTCATGTCTTATCTCTTATTTACGCATAATCACTCGACTGTGTCAAAAAAGTGCAGCGTGGCATCATAGACTACGATAAGTATCTCCATTCTCCATGCATTTTACCACGCAGCGAAAGATTACACGCAATTATTAATAAGTTAAGCTTTTTTGTACTGCTATGCCTTGTACAAAAAACTCCACTGATTCCTGATGCCACCACCAACCAACTTTAATCGGTTTGTGCGCTATAAGTACCTAGTTTGGTTTCTGTATTTTCTCTAATGTCGCTATTTTATGTGTCCTAGTTTGTTATACTTATAAATTTCACCAAATTATTAGCATGTTGGCACTTGAACTCTTTCCGAGTCTATCCAAATCTTGGCTTACCATATTTTTACTGGCAAATAATTTTTTTTTAAAACTTGACTTGTTAAATCGAACCTAAACGTGCAACTACAATGACTAAGTGAAAAAATAGATCGAAAATAATCGCAATGAACTTTGCCATCGAATGTTTCTTTCACATACTTGTAGTTTCTTTTTAAGTCATGTGTTAACTTGCATTTTTTGGGGAGTATTTTAACATGATTTAGCGCAGTGATTCCCAACCTTTTTGTGGTTGCGTACCACTTGGAGGTAAAACAATTTCGACGCGTACCACCCAGTACGTTAAAAACGTAATTTCGATCTGACAACTGCTTTATTTCCTGAATCGAATAATATCATTTACGAAAGCAACGAAAAACGTAGTTCAAACTAATGGGCGATCTATATTTGCTTGTTCTCCACAAGACGATCGATGCAGGGCACAACTTTGCTTACTGCGCACCGGAAATCATGTCCTGGGGCGGCAAGGCGGTTCCTACTCTTCAACTTTATGTTCATTAATGCAGAAAACCCCTGTTTTCACTCCCATGTAGAGAGGAAATTCAATAATTAGGGAATTGCGCGAGACGATAGTGTGGGGTACAAACATTTTAAGCCAGAATTTGTTGGGAAACATTCCCTGTGCATTGCCACTGCAGTAAACCAGTTTCTCAGCGGATAAGAGCAATTACAGATGCATTAACATTAACATTGCCATTGTTATCTTTACAACCAAATAGTTTTGAGACAAAGACATATTGTTCATAAAAGGTTGTTGGCCATCGTACTTTTGCACTTTTAATAGACCAGTTGAGTGCTACAAAGTAACCTAGGGGATGAAGTAACAAACATTTTGAGATCACTTACAATTTTTTTTTAATTCGAACTATATCCGCAAATTACGAAAAGGTGCTCGCGTACCACCTGGAATGCCGTTGCGTACCACTAGTGGTACGCGTACCACCGGTTGGGAAACACTGATTTAGCGGAATGGTTTTCTTTTTACACCTGGGCAAACGCCACACATAAGTTTTTTACCTAAAAATGTACGCAAAATGTTTAAAATCTTTTACATTTGTGGTCACTTTTACTTTTCAAAATATTTATCTGCAGTGGGTTCTGTATTTCGCTTTTATCTCTTACACTTACAATCTTTCGCAGCCTTGTTCCAGCCCCTTACCTTTCATAAACAACTCAAAACAGGGCAGAGAGACATGTTTTCATTCGTAGGTATTCGTTGTTGTAAGGAGTCTTGTCCGATCAGCCTATACTGTCGTCGCTTTAGTTATTCTTCAGCTACCTGATTGACTTGCACTGTGTTCAATAAATAACTTTACTATCAATTCAGGAACTTTTCACCCTTGAAGCATCGTGATTTATGTTCAAGTATAACCGAAATACCTTGCCAGACAAATTTACCAACTTTCTCACGGTAAATAATACATCTGTAATTACGCGTGCCAACTCTTCTTTTTTAAAACCATTTTACCGCCCCACGCAAAACCAACAATCAATTAAATTTATTGGTCCAAAAATTTGGAATGCCATCCCTGAGGAAATTCGAAACGCGCAAACCGCAAGACAATTTGTAAACATTTTTACTGCACATTCACTATGCCAAGAGAGCAACCACCTTGACTTACATTTCCCAGTCATTTGTTGAAATGATGACTTTTTATTCCTCACTAGCACCTCACATGTTTATGCTGCGCCTAAAGCACTCGATGTCGCTTGTTGCAGCATCTCGTAACTAGCATGAGTTTGTAGTTACAGACTGTGAAGCGACCGGTTTGCAGCCTATTATCTACTTTAATTGTCATACCACCACTACTAACATGCTTGTATGCGACTAAATAATAAAATCACCCTTAACTGTTACACCTCTGCGGTGGACTTCAAATCACTCTGTTGATTTTTTTTCAGTATTTGATCACCTTCACAAGTTTTCAACACCAAGATTGCTGTGAACTAACAAATTGTTGTCTTAAGTGTGACGCTAGCTGATAATTGGAGCAAATGACTATGTTGCTGCTTGTTTTTAACAGGCTACCCGGCCAGGAAATGATACTTACTGATGTGCCCATCCGAGTTCCTCTGACAGAGTCCACATCATCGCCTTGTCGATAATTTTTTTTCTTTTTTTTCCTGTATATATTCTGTGTTTTCTTGATTGTATGTTCTTTTAAAGGAAACATTCCTCTAATAACACTAGTACACTACAATAGTATACTACTCAAATTTCTACAACACAATAGTCCATTATGCATACTAGTGTTTAAAAAATGCCCTGTACCCTTTCTTCCGGCGCTTGAAACTATCCGGCAGGGTTTCTTTCGGCGGTTTCTTTTCCTGTCGAACCCCACCCTCTTTACCTAACACGGGTGGTTAGTCTTAGGGCCCTCCTGACTGGTTCCACCAACGTTTCCCCCCCAGTCTTGATTCTCCTTTTGCGCCAAACTCACCCTCCGATGTGAGCCCCCGCCACATAACGCCTAATAAGTACGGTGTAGCTGCAGCGCGTACAATCTTGATCCACCAATTGTGCCCTTCACTTTTTTGCGCTCCATAACGTTTTTTACGTTGCCCAGCTATTTCCGGCTTGGTGATTGTTTTAGTGCAATTGTGCCGCTACGATTTCTTTCACCAAGCGAAATAAACTCAACTCACTCAACTCAATGAACAGTGATCTGACTGATCTTGGTTTGAGGTGCCGACGCACAGATAAATTAGGCGAGAAATTTTGCCAGAAAGATAATCGTTCATTCATTCATTAACCATTCACTAGAAAACTAAAATGCAAAACCTTGTAAACATATGCTACACAATCAAAAAAGGCAAATACTTTGAAACCCAAACCGACTGAAATCACGCAGATCGGACGACTGCATGCATACGTTTCCTTCCACTCGCGGGGTAAAAGGAAACTGCAACGTCTTAAAGAAAACACACAAACGCATACAAATGGTTTACAGGGACACAGTCCACATGGTAAAAACGAAACGACTATCATTTAATATTCAATCTCAAGCATAACAACCTTTTTGCTATTGCTGGCCGCATAACAGACCTCTTTTTGCTAACGGCCGCCACCCAGTAAAAAAATGCACGGCGGCAGATGTACGTCACCAAACATTCTATTGTGACGTCACGAATGCAGCGTGGTAAGGCATATAGCCACTGGAGCTTTGTTTTCACTCTCTTAAATCCTTGACAAGTTTGCTTTCTTGTAGTTTAATATTTGGGAACTTAGCAACAACCAAAATATTACAGTTGCCTTGTAGTCATCGTTTATTACTGCATAATATCATTGTACTAAGCCCGCTTAATTTTGTTCGGTGTAATTGGGCACTTGCGGATAGGGCATACAAACAAGTTCAAATTTTTTAACATCATTATCATGTTAGTATACTGCCTTTAAAGACTGTTTTTTTTTTCATTGTCGACGTACGTTGAAAGATGATGCTATTTATCTGTTTTTTTGCAAAACATCACAACCGAAACGGTGATACTACGAAACAAACATGCTGGGTCTTGACATTTCCCTTTCACGAGGATTTGGATTCTGTGGCAGTTTTAGGGATAATTAGGTAACTGCTTTCTATTTCACATGCAGCAGACGATGCCCTCTGGTGACAGAAATATTACCCGTCATGCATTGCAGCTGTAAACATGTAAAGGAAAAAGTAAAGCCTGAAAGGCTTTTAACTCGGTAAGTGTTGTTGTAAATAAGGCAAACATTTTATACAAAGTTGTGTGCTTCATTGCCTTCAGGCCTAAATTCACTCCAGTGTGATTCTTCATTTTTTACATGGGGAAAATTAAAATTCTTTTAGATTGAAAAAGCTTTCACTTGATGTGGCAACTGAAAAATTTTTAAGTACAACTTTTTTCAGCGTCATATTTTTTACAATAGTTTTATAGTAATCAAATATAAAAAAATATGCACGTGCCTGTCGCTATAATAAATATTTTCATTTAGATGTAGATCATGGATGGTAGTGTTAAAGAAAGTTCGCAAGATGACGTTTCAAAAGAACAGAACCAACAGGAGATGCAAAAACTACTAGATGCTGGCAGAAACAGTATATCGAGTTTGCACCCAGATGTAACCGAAAATTTGGACATGTCAACTGGTGAGAATGATTCTGCAAATAATCAATATTGGCTTAAGGTGCCAGATATAAAAGACCAGTAAAGGTTATAGAATTGGTTTGAAAGTTTGACATTAACAAATCTGTGTTATCTACAAATCAGATTATATGCAAAAGAAACTCCAACCGATCTCAAACAATTCACCTGAAATTTCTGATGGAAGCAATGGCTCAAAGTATGTTGGTACCAAGTTGAGTGAGTCTGAAAATAACACACCACCCATGGAATCTATACATGTATCAAAGGCAGACAGAACGACGTCTATTGATTCTCCTGAGGAGGAAGTGGGCATGGTTTTAACTTTTGGTCATGTTAAATTACTAACTTATGGATGTTTGTAGGGATTTACTGTAAAAAGTGTTCAAGGTGAAAAAGCTTTGGAAGAAAGTAGGAAGACTAAAATTCACCCAATCTTTTCAAATATGTTGATAAATGCAATGAAGAAACAAAAGAATCAATTTCCCATGGTTTACATTGGTGCCCCAAATATTTGTGATATGCGGGTAATTATTGATCCCCTTTTACAATGGAAAGACAGTTGTTAATTTGACTTTTTTGAACCATTACAAATGAGTGTGTCACCATGTATAAAACTTCTATATATTTTTGAAAGGCTTATGTTAAGCAGCAATTGGAACAAAAAAATAAGGTCCAAATGTTGACTTCAAATCCAGAAAAGGAAGCTGATAAAACGGTACATAGTAATGTATTTTCAAAAACAAATGAGCAATATGCTGTTTAATGTAGTTTTGTAGTTGATTCTTTGTAGTTTTTGGTTTTCCAGTGCACTGAATTGATCCAGGCATTTACTTTCAGAAAATATTTTTTGCAGACAATTTTAAATGCCACTGTGTCCACAAACTCACAAGTGCAAGTACCAAAACGGAATGTTACAAATCCGAAAGACATAGTAGAGACAATTATGTCTACCACTGCTACAAACGTGGATGACCTTCAAAAAGTCCTGGACAGTCTGCAAGATGTTAAGAGTCCTCCTGTATCTAGAGAAAAATGCACAGTTGTAAGTGACTTTGGGTGGAAAAACATTAGCAATTTTGATCTTCAACCAAGCATGGTTAAAGTGGTCACGGATAACAACAGAAAACCATCAATGGAGGCAATAAATTTTATCAATCAAAGAAATAATACACAACAAAGGCGTAAAACAGTTGTTCCCTATATACAACAGCACTCTACCAGCAAGCTTCAATATTCATTAAAACGACCTGCAACTAGTCTGTCCTCTCCGGTTGCTTCTTTGAAACCGGCACATGTGGCTATTAAGAAATCAAGATTGTTGAGCCCGAACCATGTTATTAGTGTCCCTTTAACTTATTCTTCTAAGACTATTTTGCAAATTACACCCAGTCAAACTGGCATTACCATGAGTGCGAAAGCCACGAAATTATCATCATCAGATGCCTTAAAAGTCATTACCACCAAGGCAGTAGACAGAGTAAAACCCTTTGTTGCAAAAAGTGTTGCTGTAACAGAACAAAGTATTGTTAGAACACAAAAAGATGTTGCTGTATCAGAAAAAAGTGATGCTGTAACAAAAGATATTTTGTCTGTAGCTGCAAAAAACATCAACGTTACTGCAAAAATATCTGCCTCAGA
This sequence comes from Phallusia fumigata, assembly GCA_008931825.1. Lineage (NCBI taxonomy): Eukaryota > Metazoa > Chordata > Ascidiacea > Phlebobranchia > Ascidiidae > Phallusia > Phallusia fumigata. Next base: position 6,020 of record QXVZ01022877.1, on the reverse strand, counting down.
AAAAACAACTTCTACAGTTGCCACAAATAAAAAACAATTTTCTGTCAAAGTATTCAACCCCGGTAAGCTTTCAGAAAAGCCTTTCTTTTCAACTAAGCTTCATAACGGAGTGGTAAAGGTATTTTCAAGTTTACCTGGTGACACTTCTGGTTGCAAAAAAGTTACCAAAGTAAATCATGAACTGCAAAAGCAATTACAAATAGCAGGTAATTACCCATTTGGCATTTGTTTTTTTGTTTCTTTTTTTTGTTTTTGAAAACAAAAATGATTTTTGTAGGAATAAAAAGAAAACATGACATGAAAAACAACACTGCCAAAAAAGTTTGGTATGTTTTTAATTTGCTCCTGTTATGTTGACTAAACAACCTCTGCAGTGGAAAAATGTTTTATGCTGCAGTATTTCAGAAAAGGATACAAATGTACCAACTGAAAACAAAACTCCATTCAGCAACAAGCAAGATTCAAAGACAGGGTCAATGTTCAAAGGCAAACCCGGTTTGTATCTAACAAATAATTGTATTTCTAAATAAATGTTAATCAATTAAATTCCCCTTGCCCATTACTTAGATTCCTTAGATTTTATGTAGACCTTGTAAGTAAATTTTGTTAGTCCCGGATTAAAAGTGTTTTTGTGCAAACAACTTTATTAGGAGCATTGGTTCGATTTGAGGATGGTGTAGAAATGTGGATTGACAAAATGAGGGAAGTCACTTTCGTTGATGATGAACCTATCAAATCATGGGCATTAAAACCCGGAACTGAGGCAAGCCTTTATTATGAATATTTTATTTGTTGGTTTGTTTGATTGATTAATATTACTAGTGGAAAAAACCACAGTCCTTGCAGTGCTGCTTGTCGAGGTACCTGCTTTGCGCTATGCTTATGAGAGTCAGGCAATTTGCGCTATGCTTATGAGAATCAGGCAATTTCGATAATTGCTGTTATGTAGGTCATTTGTAATTAGTTTTTTTAATTTTGAATGTTGACTTTAATTTGGATCATGTCATCCAGTTTCACTGCATCCATTTAAGGTTTTGCTCAGGAAAACACAAGCTAGTGGGAGCAAAGCAACTCATGCTTTTTGCTTCAGGAAGCAATTGGCTGAGCTGGTACAAAGTCACTATCATTGCAAATGGACTGACTATGTATCAGTAACTATCATGGAGACAAGTTTGTTGGAACCGATAGTTTCACATTGTAACTTGGATTTGCCACTGAATGTTGAATAAATAAAGATATTGACCTTAATTAGAAAGTATATATGCAAGGAAAGGTATATTTAGTTTTTTTGCAGGTTGCTGCCAAGTTTTCAGATGGTCTTTTTTATGATGCTGTTGTGGTAAGAAGCTTTACTGGAAATAACAATCTAAAGACTGGTTTGTATTAAAATGTGTTATATACCTGATATTTCTTTTAATGGCTAAAAACGGTTTTAAACTGCAGAGATTGGCAATGATAAGAAAGAACACCAAAAAGTCAACTTAGGAGCAGATCCAGACACAAAAGCGCAAGTTAAAACGTCTGCAACTAACAAACAGATTGAATCAAATAATTTAAAGGTAAATTTTCAGTTTTAAAATACGACGTTGTTATTCCATTTTTTAAGTTCGAAAATATTATTTACATCAGTCTTTTTGTTATGGTACCCAAATATTCACACAATTTTTTATCCTGCAACAAATTGACATTTTGGCAAGTTGCAAACTACTGTGCCCAAACAATATTTGTTTTTAGGAGACAATTTTAAACAATAAGCCTCAAGTTCAAGTGGAAAAATTAAAGATGAAAGTGCCTGCAGTTATTGTAGTCAACAACAACCAGGTGGTAAGTAAAAAATGTAAAGGTTCTTTTGTTATTTATTTATTATCGAAAACCAAATCTGCCAGAAAACAAACAAACCAGAACAAAAGCCTTTGGCTGCAAATGTTAAAAAACCATCAGCTGGGCAAAAATGGATAAAATGCCCAAACTGCTTTTTGATGTTTATTAAAGTTGCAATGTATCAACTGCACCAGAAAACTGTTTGTGGAGAAAAAGCCTGCATGGTTGAAAGTAAGTGACTCATTAAGTTTTTGGTGACAATATTGCATGCTCCTTAGTTTAATCGAATTCGTGTGGTAAACTGTAATTATACTAATATGAGTCAAGAGCACCATGTTTTCAAGCAAATGTGAAAAAATGCTCTTAGGACTAAATGAGTGGTCGGCAAATTATTGGCCACCTAGTAGTTTTTATGGGGCCACTCAAACCTTACTTATGTGGACAGCATGGTACATGGGTGCTGGACCTTGACCTTATTGCGGGTCGTACACCTTGCACCATTTGTAAACGAAATGTGGTTTTATTCACAAAAAAGATACAGTTTAGATTAAATGTAGAATTTGGGCTTTCATTATAAAAGTTTGCTGACCACTGGACTAAACAAATTTCTTTTTCAGTTCAACACAAAAGTTTACCCAGAACAACAACAATTGAACTTTTCACAAAGAATCACAAACAATTCTATTGTTGTAGTTGGGCACTGTTCTAATTTGAAATAAAATCCAATTTAATGTCTGTTACTGCAGATGAAAGCTTAGAACAAGACAAGGAAGTTCAGGTTGATGAAAGTTCGGTTCCTCCACTTGTGTTGAAAGCCAAAGATTGGAGAAAAAGTGGTGGCAAACAGTTGTACATTGCTAGTGATGGAAGGCGGTGGTTTAAACGGTTAGTTTTTTTGTTTCTTACATATGTTGCAAAAACATTTCGGACTTACAAAAGTTTAATAGTTTGCTGAGTCACAGAATGTAAGCTGTTTAATTTCAATGAACTGCATCTCCAGCCCCAAACCACACATCAAAATTGACATATTTTATATTTGTTTTTTTTTCCTAAATTGGAAATATGAATTAGTTTCCATAGTTTAATTAAAGGTTTTATTACGGACTGTGCACAACGTATGAAAGTATGTAAAAATTTGAAGTTTTCAAATTGTTTAAAAAACCCTGTTTTAAAGATGGTTTGTGGGAATTCGAACTGGTGAAAACCTGCCCGGCAACTTAGACTTTACAAATATGTTTTCAAAGTGTAAAATGTCACGAAGTTGTTTCACTCTTCTAGTGGAACCCGATTTCTTCATCGCTGGCAAACTGGCAGTGGTAAAAGCAAGTGGTATAACGGAATGGTTCGTTCCGTGGTCGGAAGCAATCCAAAACATCCGAAGTGCGAATTTGAAGTCGAATACACTGATGACGATCAAGACAATGGACCGTATTCGATCGCACTTTACGAGGACTTTCCACATGATATACGGATCGTTGTTCGATAGTTAATCGCGTGTTTTTCTATGGATGTTGTGTCGTGAGCGCCATCTTTCGTATCGCAGTATCGTGATTCTGCCCGCCATCGCGTTTTGTTATTAAATTATTGACTGTGAACCTTTTGTGGTTTGTAGAGGAACTTGTTTCGATTCCTTGCCAGAAGCCTGTATATATGATTTACGTGTCGAAATTGTTCGCCAGTATAAGCGTGTAGGATCAGTTTGCTGAAATGCTACACTATTCATAATTGGCATAAGCATAGTTAGGTCGAAATTAGTTTGAAAATTGTGCAGTAAAATTTGAAATAACATCTCCAACATCAACTTAATCTTTGCAAAGTTGCATTATCGCTCATGTTTCATTTATTATGAACACTTTCTGCAAATGCGTTCTGAAAAGTCATGAATTAGGTAAATTTCGGTCTTCACAGGGCCAAAGTTTACCAGTGGAATTATCCCCCCCCCCAAAAAAAAAATGGGTTAGCCACGCTATTGCATTCAACCATCACCTCTGAGATTCTTTCAACTACCAACTTAAGTCAGTTTCCATCCGGTTTAAAAAAACTCAAGTCACAAAAATAGTGAATTTTGTGGGGCAAGAAACAGTTTTGGACTACTGATTTAGCCCGAACAAATTTAATGTTTTTGTGGTTTTGGGGGTAAAACACAACGATGATGGTTATACTGCTAGGTAATAAATCGCAAAATGTATCGTAACAACTTGGACTTGACTCGAGTAACCAAGGGCAAAAACTCTAGGCTTGACCTTTGTGTGGGAAAGACTTGACTGATTACAACAACTGATGCTAAAACATCGAACGTTGAAATTGGTTAGAACATGACCACTGCCGTTTTCTTGTTTGCTAAGAACATTTTATTCGAACCAATGATAAATAAAAATGACACGAATTTTACGAATAATGAAGGGAAAATTGAGTCAGCAACCCACAGCATAATGCACATTGTGTGCGACGTTACAAACTGTTACATATGTTGTTGCGCTTGTTAAACGTTTTTTTACGTTTCTATTTTTGTAATTCTTTTTACTTTTTTTTTCACGGGGATTGAACCCAGGGCTATACATAGATCCCGATCACATTTTGTATGTCGACATACATACGAGTCGAACGCCTCATTCCATTCGACCAAGCGCTCGTCCAATACTTTTTTAACTCATCGGACGGTAAATTTAAAAATGACTCTGGCGCTACGAAATATTTCTGCTTTGTGGAGATCTTAACCAGCTATGACATAAAAACCACACTGGAAGGTGTTAAACAAACAGGTTTATTAAACACAACGCATCAGAATCATAGTTTAAAATGGTGTAGACGACGAACCGATGGTTTTTGTGGAACATAGTTTGAAGTGAAACTTGAAAAGTTGACTTTGAAATGGGAACTTGATGTAGGACTGCACCGAATCGAATGAAAAGCATTTGGAGATAGAGTACCTGACAGCACGTTTTACGCAATTGCAGGTCTGTAAATAATGCCAGAGTGGTCCGGCGAAGCACTACAAGAGTAACAAGGAGCACAGTAGTATAGTATGGTACAATACGAAAAATACAAGCGGATATAACATTCAGTTGCACAAAAAGCGTTGTTTTGCTGCCAGTGTTTCACTCGTGACATATTGAGACCACAAACAAACAAATGTGGCGCAAAATATGTGTTAGAAGCCACGTAGATTACTTGAACGCAAAAAGGATTGAATGCCACACTACAAATTCTTGCAACTTCCATTTGCTGAAATTTGAAATTACCGTCATGGAAATGATGACACAAAAACGTTTTAAGGGATCAACAAAATAAATTCACGCCTTCGAAAGAACATAATATTGTGAGTCGTAATTACCGACATTCATCAGCAAGTGACGAACACGACAGTTTAGTTGATGCGGGGGATGAGTTTCTCATGTGATTTTCCGAAACAGCAAAATTTGATCAAGGACATCGATGAGTACATGAGTATCAGGCAACTATGGATTACGTATGTTAGGATTTTCTGCCAAACAAGACACTGTACAGCACTGTTAAAGCAATACAGAAAAAAGGCCTGAGTTAGGTATTTAAAACAGGACAACATTAGAATCGGGGAAATTAACTTCTACCGGCGTAAATTTGATTGAGGACGCGCATTCCACATCAAGCGAAATCGGCTAAGTTCGGGACGTTGAAGTTCCATTAAGTGCAGAAATTAAAGAATTATTTTGCATACATGTTTGTCAACACTTCTGATGTGCTTGAGTAAATGAAAGGTGAGCAAAAGAACCAGAATAGTAGTGTGAGTCAAGCGAATACAACAGATGAAAACACATCGCGAGTGTTGAAATGGCAAATGTTGTCATCGACGCGCGAAGTACGTATCACGCACAGCAGCTCGAACAAAAAGGAAAATAGCGCAATAAACATTTCACATGTGTTGCGGACCAAACGACACACGTGAACGAACAGTTAGTATTGATATTCCCGAGCATTTTACGAGAGAATTTCGAGGCCTAAATCGCACTTCTGTTCTTTTATGGATCATATATCAAAGCTTTATCGAAGCGCAGTACAATCCACATAAAACAACCGATTTGAAAATATTCCTGTTTTCAACGGCAGTTTATAACAATTTTGCTTTTATCTGTAATGTCATTTTACTCACTTTCAAAACAAAAAAAAGGTTCACAAAAAAACTTAAACTTCTTCTTTGTTACCGCCAAGCTGGTTAACAG